>JAHWFO010065898.1:79678-149904 GCA_023313115.1 Rhysida immarginata
CAAATCAAAATAACTCGAAAAATACGCACCATACAAAAACTAAAAAATACGCATTTAATATTTTTAAAAAAGCTATCTAATGATACAAAGATTGACCCCCCCCCTCCCCAACCACACACTCTGTGGGTAGGTGGAGGCCAACTTTGTAATTTCAAATAGGAACCCAGATTTTTTACTGCAGATTCGGCTTCTACGCTAAAAAATAGATATGTTTTGTCTGAGCTGCAATCGTGTAGGTGGAGCTGCAATCGCACAAAATACGATTTTTCATAATTAATTTATTGATGGCGTCTCTCCATGGACCGTGCCCATAGTGCTTCAAAGACGATCCGATAACTACACACTTACCTCTCTAATTAGAAGAAGTGCTTAATGAGTTTTTGAAAAGTGTTCCATGAAAGTGTCATTATCTTTTAACTTTGCATAATGGATCGACGATGCTATCAATTTGCATGCTGAGGTTTTCCTGAAAGAGTACTATCACGTTCTTCTTTTGTTAGAGTTGTTAAATAGTTTTCTACTGACGGAATGTACAGCCGAAGAAAAGAATGCGTGCAACTACTGTTCGTGGAGAAAATAATCAAACTGCAGTTCCAGCTGCAGTGACTTATAATCCACATGCGAGTGTCCGAGAAATTTCCTACCAATCAAGATTTTTACGTATGAATGTTTATAGAATGCTGAAATTGCCAAAATTTCATCCGTAGTTGTTGGGGTATTTGTAGAGTAGTGGAAATGTTACGGACTGACTTGTTGCACAAGTGGCATCTTATGATGGTTCATGTTGGAAGTCGCTGAGCTCTTTTGAAGCTGTGTAATGCTGTTTAAATAATTTACATGTAATTGACATGCTATATTAGGCACAGTCCTTGTGTTATAAGAGGTGTCCTTAAACTTATAATCACATAGAGTAGATCTTGCTTGCTAGATATCAAATTTCACCCATCTAGATCAAAGACAGTATAGATGGAATGGTAAAGCAATATGCAGCTTCTTACCTCCAGTATTTAACAATTAAAGTTTTTTTTATCTTAAAGCATTAGCAGTATTACTTTTCTAATAATGGAAATCAAGTCATTGAAGCTCCAAATATTTCGAAAAAAAAGATCCATATTGATGCAACATGTTAAACAGTGAGAATAGATATGCCATCACAAACATGTCTTTTAATTAATTACCAAAATTATGCAAGATATCAATTAGTATATAATAAAAATTAAATGATTACCAGTTTTCTTTTTGAATTGTAATAAGTATCTCAAAATGGGAGCATTTCCATTGTAGGGCAGAGTCCACTGTAAATGAATCCTGTGATCAGTTGCAACAATTGGAGATGAAATCACAGGTACAGAAGGAGGTTCTACAAAAAACGAAACAGAAGATATCACAATATTTAACGCCTTATATAAGAAAGATGTGATTTTTGTTAAGAAAAAGCACAATTCTCACCTTGCACTATTATTTTCGCCGACATTTGAGATTTTCCGAAAGAATTTTCTGCTTCACATATAAACGTAACTGAATCTTTCTTGTCAACCCAAGATATTGATAGTCGTGATGAGTTACCATTCGGTTTTGAAATTTTGTACCTGTATAATAACTTTATGATACCTATTGACAACTATCAGATATACTCTTGTAAATTTATAGTGCTTACCTTTGACTGGATAGAGACGAATCGATTGGAATATCGTTGACAATCCATTTGTAAGTTATCGGATGGTCGCCTTCTGCTTCGCATGGAACTATCATGTCATCTCCTTTTCTTGCCAAGAATTCATACTGTTTTTGTTTAAATTCAGGTGAAGCTGTAATTTAAAAACTGATCAGAGAAATAAACTAATACGATATATAATAAGAGGAAAAAGGTTTTATCAAACCAAGCTTTCATAATGTTTTATTTAGTGGCAACAATACAGCTTAATTTTGCAACAATAAACAATAGATACATTTACTCTCGCCATAACGAAATGTCCAATTGTTACAACAATCAATTCGTAGTAATGAGTTAGTACCATTAGAACACGAACCAATGAACAGATTTGAAAATTTTTTTCTTTATCATAAATTGTCATCGATTCTGCAGAAGTGTGTCAAATTGCAGCTCTCTAGCTTGTTGGAAAGTTGGTTTAATATTGATTACAAGATTTGACCTAAACAAACTAACACAGCAAAGTCAATAAAAGCTTTTAAAAAAGGTGTAACGACGTATCACATGAATTTCTATTATGACTCTCTAATTAAATAGCAATAATTTTAAGTGTTTTGATTATCATTTTTCAATGAAAATTAATCTTAATTTAATTAATAGATAAGTATTCATGGAATCTGATTAATGTATTGTGTATTTAACAATGTTAAAAGTTACGGACGATCGCTACTTGAAGCGTTGATTGTTGTTCAGCAATGTTGTCGCTTGGCTGCGTTGGCATGTTGGCGATTAGTTGCCTGGCAACGAGCAGTTGTTGGTAATTTTTAATGTCGTCATGTGTGGTAGCGATCATCTGCTAAAGGTTAGCTCCTTACTTTATGTTTAGCCCTTTGTTAACAGCAGTAACCATTCTATGTTTGTTAATAAATGCAACGGACAATTTATTCCCACTTCACTTGGCCATCGTGGAGGTTTTGCATGGAAGCCGCCACTTGTTTCGAGATATAAACTGGCCCTTTAGATTCCGGTACATAGTTGGTCCTTTGTGGACACTTCAAGGGATTATCCCAACTTAAATTTATCTTTCGAGCCAGATCATCCCTACATAATTTTGCCTTCGAGCCTCTTCAAAGCCACAGTTCTGCTTTCGGGCAGTACTACATCTTTATTTCGCCACAGCAGGCCAGTCTCGCAACCATTATCTACTTTTCGATATGTGGTGTGTAAGATCTGCTGTGCTCGCTTGTCTTCTATCGAAGCCGCTACTGATTTCCCATGCTCGATCCTCACACATACGTTCTCCACGCTAAATTGTTCTTTCATGAGCTGATGGAGATACTCGTCAGTACCCGCCACTTTGAACATAAAAGTTTCACTGATCTTGCCGGATACGTACCAGCCGAGCACAGTTAGTTTGACTATTAGAAACCGTGATCTTCACCAATTATGAGATCGACCACAACGTCTTGTAAATTGTTCATTTTAACTCTTTTGAGGTACGGCCACCTCTTCTTCATTTTCTCGATTTCCATACTATAAGGCTGAAATCCCAGATTTTTCATCGCCTTTACATTCGTCATCTTGCAGTAAGGTGCACCACGGTTTATACCTCTGACTTCAAAATCTACTAAGGTAGTCTTGCTAATTATTTTGTTGTTAAATATTCCTTGCACAGTACATAATATATAAGATTTCGTTTATAGAAGCAAAATTACTATATAATGATTAAAGAGACCATAGCTTAAATTTCAGCATGTATAATGCAAAATTTCATCATACAAACCAATGACGTATATTAAAGATAGACCCGGAAACCTGCCAGCATACTTGAAATGGGAAGGTCCACCTTCAAGAACCGTCATGGCCGAAAGTGAGCAAAACACATGGCTAAACATAGGGGTACCTGATTAATAATTCTTTCACACTCCGATCACGGAATGATAAGTTTATCTTTTCGTTAACTTTGTATTTGAAGTATTTTATAATATTTTATGAACGATTTTTCGATCATGGTTTCAATTTCAATTTCGTTTCGATCATCTTTCCGTACGTATTTCCGATTTATGGTTGTGGAAGGTGATTCCTGATCCTTTTTCGTGTCTATTTGTACGGTTGTACGCGGAAACCTTTGAGGAATGGTTTTGAATTAATTATTCCTCGGGCCCAAAATCGTCAAAAACAAAGAAACCACACATCTAACAACACCACGGCTCACTCCTGCCCAGAACTACCATGGCTTCAATTGGCTTCACTTTGTTGGTGATGTTAACAATAGGATTCGGGATCTACCTTCAATATACGTCATCGGAACAAACAGACCGAGCAATGCCCGACGGGCTTATCAGCTAGAGTTTTGTTTTCAAACGATATCACTAGATGGCGATGCCAGACGAAGAATGCTTCATTTTATTCTTTTTATCCAGACTTTCGAGGTCGCAGGTATATATTTTCTGGAAGCTTGCTTCTCTCACGGTCAGTTATACGTTGCTTGCTCCTACGTGTCCAGCTGTCGAAATCTACATGATTTTGCGCCACGGGGGAAGACATACAACGTTGTTTACCGAAATGGACTTGAATGCACAACTACTTTACAATCGATGCCGAGCTTGCCTGTGTATCTGATTCATTTATCGTATCATTTTTTTTCATTATTTACTTTTCTACATGTAATTTAATTTTCTTTTGTTCCTAAATCATCATTCTTGGCTTAAAAATGATTATGAAAGGTTTGGAGAAGGCTTTCTAGACTGTTTTACATTTTCTTGCATTTCGTTCCTACTTTATTAATCATTGTTCTATTTTTAACATAACAAACAATCGTTAAAAAAATTACTCAACGCATCTTTTCCACCCGGGCGAAGCCGGGTAATATTGCTAGTAATAATTATAAACTGGAGATTGTCTCCAAACACAGGTAATAATTTTTCGATTGAAAACTGGAAGGAAAAATTCTGCGACCCGGATTCGAACCAGAATATCGACTATCATGGCCGACGCCTCCACCAATTGGGCTATCGCAGACACCCGGACAGCCAAGCTGTCACAAGGTGTCTTAAAGACAACCAAGTTGTCACGGTTGAAATTGGGCTATTCTGATGGTTGTGTATAGGAGAAATTCTCGATCTGAGAGCCAGGAGCCCGCCTCCCATTGGGCTTTCAACCGTATATTAATTAACATTGTTCATTGCCTTAGCATTGTGAAGAGAGCCATGATTTCGACGATAACCCTTTCCAGAAATAACGCCATATTATTTAATATGACATAGCATTGCAACAGCTTAATTTTTAATCTAGAAGATATTCATTAACCGTTTATCTTAACTGATTACTCACCTTGTACTTTAATCGAAATGATGATAGTTAGGGGTTCGCCTACATCGTTTTCTGCTGAACATACATAACGTCCCTCGTCTGATTTTGATATTTTCCTGAATATTAAAGACCCATTTCGAAACAGTTGCACATATTCGTCACTTTGTATGGGAATTACGTTTTCACTTACTCCCATGCCTAAAAAACATATTTTCAAGTCATTATTTACTATAAATTGTACGCTCCGTATTAATCTGTCTGAGCGATCAATATACAGGGTGTTTTTGAATTGAGTACTGATTTTTTGGGAGATGATAGAAGAGGTCCTTAGAAGAATTTTTTGTCATATGAACATGGGGTCCCCGCAGCTCCGTTTACTTACAATAATGCATTGAACAATCAAATGACACCGGGACTTATTTTATTTTTAACAATTAACACAAGTAATCTACTGTAATAACTTTTAAAGTAATGTCCTGATTGGGCCATATCTCCTACCATGCCGTCTTAACGGGCAAACATACCTTGGTTTCCTTAAGGAGTAGCTCCCTGGTCTTCTTGAAGATGTTCCACTAATGACCAGACATTTGATGTGGTTTCAACAGGACGGCGCACCTTCGCATTACACAAAAGCAGTTAGAGATCGTTGGATTTAACCTAGATGAGACATATCCTGGTCGTTGGATTGGTCGTGGCGGACTAGTTGCTTGGCCACCGAGATCGCCAGATCTCACACCGATGGATTTTTTTTATGGGGAAGCATAAAATCAATGGTGTACTCCGAACCCGTAGATACCGAAGAAGAATTGGTGGCTCGTGTTGTCGCGGCAGCAGGGACCGTGCAAATCAACTGTTTCCACGCGTACATCAATCTATCATAAGGCGTTGTGAATTGTGCTATGAAGCAAATGGCGGTCATTTCGAACAAATTACTGTAAAAGTCATACAGTAGATTGCTTGTGTTAAATGTGAAAAATAAAATAATCTAGGCCTACCAACGTACACTGCGTCCCGGTGTCATTTGATTGTTCAATGCAGTATTGTAAGTAAACGGAGCTGCGGGGACCCCATGTTCATATGACAAAAAATACTTCTAAGGACCTCTTCTATCATCTCCCAAAAAATCTGTACTCAATTCAAAAACACCCTGTATAAATCACATACTAGAAAATAAAATTAAAGTTGCTCTAGTGTAACTAAAAAATAGGGATTATGGACTGAGAGTAAGCCGAATAGATTTTGGATGGAATGGTTAGAGAGATAACATAATACAATATTATAAGATTGGATAGAAAAGCTTTTTTCCTGGCTTGTTGTTCGTCCTAATTTAAACCTCTCCCCCCCCCCCCCGAAGAGGGCGAAATTCCTCTGTGCCCGAGCGCCGGGAGATCCACCTAGAATCAGCAAAAGATGCAGTTCAACCCTTCAACAAAAATATTTACATTTTACGTCAAACTGAGGCAAACAGAATGCCATGGGTTAATTCACTGTAGTGACAAAAAAAATGGAATTTATCCATCCATTTAACCTTGTAGCAATAAAGCCTTGTGGGAACAGAGAAAATAACCAAATGGTGGAAGACCAACCTATTATCTCTAATTCTTTGTTTGATTTTCATCATAACGTATGCGCACATATACTCCAACAAACGAATCTTGAGAAATGTCAATCACTGCGTACCATGGAGACATGCTGGAGTAAAATTAGCCTCGTAGCAAGTTTGTTGTTAAATTTAGGCCCATAAAAGGGTCATTTTTGCAATTACTGCGATCGGCCTCGGTGGCTCAGCGGTTGCGTGATCGCCTCTAATGCCTGAGTACGCGGGTTCGATCCCGGCCGAAGACGACGAGGATTTTTCAGGGGGAAATCCTGAGATCACGCACTTCCTTCGGAAGGGAAGTGAAGCCGTTGGTCCCGTGTAGTTGTTTGCCGGCTGCACGTTAAAGAACCCTTGCGAGGCAAAATTTGCGGCCCCTATAACGCCGTCCTGAAATGACCATAGCAGTTGAAAAGGACGTTAATACCAAAACAAAACCAAAAACCAATTACTGCGAAATTAATTTTCCTCAGAAGAATCGTAATAAGGTACATGAATCGTAATAAGAAAGTTTCCTGAAAGTTTAGCGTATTTTTTGTCACACCTTGTATAATTCTGTTTAAAACGTTGTATTATTTTAGAAAAGATTTATTTTTTATTTCCAAATTTGTATTTGTAGACGTTTACTTATGTAGACGTTAAAAACCGACTGAAGACTAATTGAATTTAGGCGTTTATTTCATTTCTTAATGATAGCAAGAACTGATTAGAATAAATATTTCTTTTGTTATTATTAGAACGAGTTGGCCTTTCTTCTTAATCCTGGCCGCTTTTGGCACAGGCCGTGCGATTACGCAATATGGAGCACTGTTTTAATATATCATTGGTATAATTATCAAATATGGCGCAGTCGTGGATTTTCGGAATTCAATTATACACTGTTCAGCGAAAGTTCAGTTAAATTTCCGATTTCAATAGTTAGAAATTGGTATAGAGGGTGAGTCAAAAGTCGCAGAACATCCTGTTTTTTCGAAAACCTTGCAGGAATTGGGAAATCTGAATATTCCAGTAAGGTATGGGTGAGGTGGTCTATCTTTTACGGTATGTATCGAACATGGCCGCCATCTTGAATCCAAGTCATTTTTTTAAATGGAAAGGGGGTCGTGTGATATATCAAATAACATCAGTATTTTCTGCCAATTTCATTCATGTAAACAGATTTGAAGTAGCAGTTATGGTTCAAAAGTTATAGTACATTTTGTTTCATTTTGTAGCCGGTAACTGAAGATGTCTTTGACCACGGAGGAAAGAATTGAGGTCATTTTGATGTCTGGAGAACGAAGCTTCCGTGTCATAGCTGCAGATTTTAACAACCGGCACCCGGAAAGACCTCCAATTTCAGACAACACTGTCGGGTGCTTAATTAAGAAATTCCGAGAAACTGGGACTGTGGTAGACAAGGCACGGAGGGGCCGTCCAATAAGTGCTACTGACTAGACAACCTCAACAATGGTTTTGGCGTCCTTCGTCAAGAGCCCACAACGCAGCACACGACGTTTGTCAGCAGAACGTGGAATCAGCCAGTCATCGATCGTACGAATCCTTCATGCTCATGAATGGTATCCATTCAAGATTCAGATACTCCAGCACCTAGCCGAGGATGACCCAGACAGACGTATGCAGTTTTGCACGTGGGGCCTAGAGCAACATCGACAAAATCCCTTTTTTGCACAAGGTATCTTGTTCAGTGCTTAGATGTTCAATTTCCTGGTCATTGGATTGGTCGACGTGGTGCTGTGGAAAGGCCACCCAGATCACCTGATCTCACAACACTTGACTTTTATCTGTGGGGTCATTTAAACCAACTCGTATATGCAGAGAAAATCAGAAACAGACACCATCTCCAGCAACGCATTGAAGAAGTGTGTGCCAGCATTTCTGCGGAAATCCTTCTGCAAGTGCATGACGATTGGATTCAGCGCCTTCAAATGTGCCTTCACCACATTAAATGACTGTCCTTTATGGAGAAGAGTCCAGCCTATAATTCCAAAAAAAATGTGTTGTATCTTTTGAACCATAACTGCTACTTCAAATCTGTTTACACGAATTGTCAGAAAATGCTGATGTTATTTGATATAACATACAACGCCCTTTCCATTTAAAAAAATTGACTTAGATTCAAGATGGCCGATTTCAGGATGGCGGCCATGTCCGGTACATACCGTAAAAGATAGACCACCTCACCCATACCTTACTGGAATATTCAGATTTCCCAATTCCTGCAAGGTTTTCGAAAAAACAGGGTGTACTGCGACTTTCGACTCGCCCTGTAGAATAAAATTAATGCTATGTAACAATTAAAATTGGTAATATAATTGGACACGTCCAGGTAAACCTTCGTTGGACAGAGTATTGGTTTCTGAAATTTTATATGTAACAACGCTCGACCCTTACAAATTTGTACGAATTTTTTTGAGTAGTTGTCCTTTTAGGTTGATCATAAAGTGTTGATCATAAAGGTTTAGATTAGGAAAAGTTAGTAATAGTTAATAAATAAATACAAGTAATCTTCGTCAATAAGTAAAAAGAAAAAAATTATAAATAAACAAAATTGAAAATGAATTCATACAAAGAAGATCATTCGATTATTTAAATTAATAAAATTTGAAATATGATACTGATTTACCTGTAAGTTTCTTCCAAGTGATATGAGGCTGAGGAAATCCTTTTGCTTGACAATGAAGCACAACTCTTTCATTCAATTTAGTAAATACGTCTTCAGGTACAATTTCCCATTCAGGAGGAACTAAAAGATGCGTAGAAAAAAATTAGAAACTTAAAAAAAGTTAATATTGTTCATTTAAATAAAATATTGCTTTCAATGGAATTATTTCAAGCTCCAAAATATTCTATAAAGCAATCAATCCCTAATTTATAATTAATTTTAATGGCTATAATGATTTTTGTGCATAGCTCTCAGTTACAAAAAATTGCGCATTAGGTCTGATTACGGTTACAATTTTTTAATCCAAAGCTCTAATTAATATTAATTAATCATAACATTAAAGCCATCGTTTCGTATCAGCAGCTTAATAACTTAGCAAATATACTGCACAGCGTACTTTAATTACCCGTCACTTAGAATTCAGGAATTTTTCATGACTCACGAATATTTTATCTGCTTAATTAATAGGCAAACATTTAAAGAGGAAAAAATGTACGTATGGGATTTGAAATTTTTTAATGAAGACTGGTTTAATAACTATATTAAATAGTCCATTTTATGCTATTGCCATTATACGTGTAAAATTATTATACAGGGTGAGTCTTGCATAAGTCAAATATATTTGCATAATTGAGTTATAGATGTAAATATTACATCATTTTTTACATAATTACCTTTCTTTTCAATATACTTCTCTTTTCTTGCAGAATCAAAATATTTTTGTTGTGCTTTCAACGGAAATACACCGTTTCTTGGAACTCACTACCACTCCGTATTCTCTGCTCACTCGTATACTCTTCACTCGCCAATACACCTATCTCCATATTGTTGCAACATTATTCTATGACTTTTCCCTAGTTTTCATATCCTCTGACCCAAAAAATCTCTTGCTGCAAACAGCTAATGATGCTGCCATGATGTATAATATTGTATATATGGACTTCCCTTGGCGCTTTCCATCGCTTCCCTTGTAGTGCTCCTTTCCTCAAAATTCTATTACTTTATAAACCCATCCTCTTTATTCTTTGAGCATCTTAAAATTTAAGCATAACAGCTATTTAATAAACATGGATCTTAGAATTAATCTTAAAATATCGGCAAGACAAAATTACGAGGGGCGATTGATAAATAAGGTCCCCTTGGCTATAACGTTTTTATTTGTTAACCGATTTTCAAAATTCATTTTGTATCTTATATTCACATTTGTCCTCAACGCAATGCACTACTTACTTTTCGACATAGTCCCCATCCCGTTCCACGCATTGCGCCAATGCGTGACTAGTTGAGTGAACCCGTCGGAGAGGAATTCCGGAGTTGTTGTCGACACCAGGAGATCTAGGCTAAGCTCATCGATAAGCAGTCGACTGGTCACGTAGTTAATAACGCTTTTGTCGATTCGAGCTAGCATGAACACGACTTGTCTACAGAGTCTACAGTGCAGACTTGTCTACTTGTCTACAGAGTCTACAGTGTACAGACTCTACACCGTCGATTTTCTAGTGTAGACTTTGACCATCGACAACTATCTTAAGAGCAGTCGACTATGCACTTGGCGATCGTTATTTCAGAATTTAGCAACAGATTTCTTATTAAAATCTTTTTTCCTTCGTTTCCGCCCTGCAGGCTAAATACACACAGCTCAATAATACACATTTTCTAAAAATATTAACAAAAACTTGTTTTAAAATATTTACATACATGCAGTACTCTCTTGTACACATAGTATGTCTACAGGTATGTGTTTCTGTATGTATGTGTATACCTGGATAAATGTGTAAAATTGTGTGTAAATGTGTGTAAACTTGTGTATAAATGTGTAATATGCCACTTAACGACGGTTAGATTTTGTCGAGATCGACAGCTTGTCGATGAGTAAAGCCTAGACCCCCAGGATTGAATGGCAGCTTTGGACCCTCTTCTGGAGTACGATAACGTCCGCCCGCACATGAGTCACCACACATCAGATTCGTTGCAGCGCCTACAGTTCAAAGACGAAAAATTGCAGTTCAAAAAAGAAAGACTTTGCACATTGCGACTTTCACCACTTCCCAAAGAAGAAAGAGCCCCTTAAGGGACATGAGTTGGTTCTGACGGCGAGGTAAACGCTGCCATTCAATCCTGGTGTCGACAACAACTCCGGAATTCCTCTCCGACGGGTTCACCGAACTAGTCACGCGTTGGCGCAATGCTTGGAAAGGAATGGGGACTATGTCGAAAAGTGAATAGTGCATTACATAGAGGACAAATGTGAGTATAAGATACAAAAAGAATTTTGAAAATCGGTTAACAAGTAAAAAAAGTTACAGCCATGGAGACCTTATTTATCAATCGCCCCTCGTACTAGCAGCCTACAAAAATTTCACTATAACGAGAAATTCCCTATACGATAAGCCTACTTTTATAACTTAAGATTGGTCAAAAAATAACGTTATGAAACTAGTTAATTTTTCGAATATTAAGCTACATACCCACTTCTGGATATAATTCTTATAAAAATTTGTTAGAATTTTTGTTAATTTTGCCCGGTTTTTCTTTCATTCTTCGATGGCTTGAAAACGTATTCTATTATAGTGAGACCTTCATTTCGAAATGTTCATTTTTAGGGCTAGTTCAGGTGAGTATGGCGATAGGAATGATGAAGACTGTTCTTCACAAATAAGCAACGAATTTAGAAGAAAATGCGCTTCCTGATGCAATATCCTTGATGAATTTCGGTCCACTTCATCGTCACGAATTACGCAGCTTAATCAGAACAACTCGATACAAGTGTTAATTCATTGTTTTCATTGAGAATGAACACAGAACCCAGTAGTCGAGGGTATTGAGACTTAAGATTTCTAGTTGAGATTTCTCGTTCAATTTCGGAAATTTATTAAATAAGGGCTATTGAAGTTGTTTATTTTAGGGCACTGGATAAAAAGAGGTTTACGAGTATATCGTAGGTTTTTGTCGCACAAAACGTTAGAGATAGGCGAATATTGCGCAAGCAAAAATAAAATCGTTGAAATCTAGCACTTGCTAGAGTAGCGTATTATGTACACCCTATTCCAAAAGCGATTCACTTGAGTGAATGATGTTCGGCGTCCTTGCAATATAGTAAACCAGTGAAATTAATAGGTTCAGGCAAGAAGTCGAGTCCGTGGTGTACATAGACATCTTCTGTGGTGCTCAACGGCTCTTCGATATTGTGGTGAGAGAAGCATGCTCTATTGGGCAAGTTAACAAATACTGGGTGTTTCAAAATTATGTACAATAAATTTAGTGACATATTCTTCAGGTCAAAAGAAGACGAAAATGTTCAATAGCTTTTTTTCTGGAAACGATTTGTTTGCGAGTAATACAATATCATAGAGTAGGGAAGCACGGTAGTTAGCGGACGATATTTTAGCAGTTCTAGCGTTTAGACCCAACACTACGTTGAGTGGTTTGTTCCATTTAAACCTACTTTAGGGTTGTTCCACTAGTTGTGTACGGTTGTTTCCATTACTGTAGTTTCACTACTGTACATCCACTAGGAATATCAATTTCTGAGCGTTTGCGTGCTTTAACATACGCATTACGATTTACGTAAAAAAGTCATGGACATGTATTCCAGTGCAGAATACACTGACATGCACCTAATGTATGGTCTTGCGGACGGAAATGCTGTGGAAGCAAGAAGACTCTACCAAGAACGCTTTCCGAATAGACGTTTGCCAAATAACCGAACATTTGTATCTGTCGACAAATGAGGGAGCGTGGTTCCTTTGGCCGTCAAACAGGACAAGGGCGGCCTGTAGCACATTCTCCGGATGAGGAGGATGTGATAATTGACATCATACATGATGAACCACAGACAAGCACCCGTCTTATTTCTTCCATGGTACACATTCCGCACTCAACTGTTTGGCGCATTCTTCACCGTCAGCTTTTGCATCCATGCCACCTGCAACTGGTTCAGGCACTGAACCCAACGGACTATCCACACCGACAATGATTTTGCCAATGGATACAACATCGTCATGCTGCAGACCCTAGTTGTCTCAGCCAGATACTTTTCACAGACGAACCAACCTTCACCCGGACAGGAATCGTAAATTCTCACAACCAGCACCATTGGGCAGATGCTAACCCGCATATTACCAGAGCTCGAGCGCATCAAGAGCATTTCTCCGTGAACATTTGGTGTGGAATTGTCGGGAATAACTTAATTGGCCCTTATGTGTTGCCGCCACGATTGACTGGGCGAACGTATCTTTTGTTTCTGCAGAATGCATTGCCAGAATTATTGGAAGATGTTCCTCTTTTGATAAGAATCTAACATGTGGTTCATGCATGATGGCGCTCCAGCACATTTCAGCCATGTTGTGCGAGCACACCTTAATGCTGCATACACGAATCGGTGGATAGGTCGAGGTGGACCGGTAGCCTGGCCTGCAAGATCACCCGACCTTAATCCCTTGGACTTTTTTCTGTGGGGTCATGTGAAAACGATCGTCTACAGCATAGAAGTTCCTAACATTATGGATCTGCGACAACGAATTGAAAATGCATGCCAAACCGTTCGTAATGCTGGCAACGAACTCTTCCTTGACATCAGACGGTCGCTCATGGAACGAGCCGAAGCGTGCGTGCGATCTGGCGGCGGGCACTTTGAACAATTCCTGTAATTTGGAGCCACGGGTTTAGTTGGCTGTATCACGTAAATAAATCGTTTCCAGACAAAGTGCTATAGAACATTTTCGTCTTCTTTTGACCTGAAGAATATGTCACTAAATTTATTGTACGTAATTTTGAAACACCCTGTATAAAGTGGTACCCCCAGTAATAAAGAACATAGATGAAAGACAACGCGCCTTACATTAAAAATTAAAATGTACGGGTTACAACAGCACGTTTTAGCGCATCTGAATCTGATAATAACACAGGTTGATTAATAAAATTATTGATGAAAAATTATTATTTAACATCTGAAGTATGGCGTATGAGCAGATTAAAACTCTCATAGACCCATCTTGAGCTATTCTTTAATGATTAATAAAAGGTTCAGATTACTATTGATTTCGAATAAGTTATTTAGAATTAGAAGCAGCTTGAAAACATAGATGTCTTTTGCATATTCAAAATTTTGGGAGGGGTAATAGTCAATAACATGTTTGCAGAGGCAATGTAATGGTAGGAAGAATGACTTCATGGGAGGGGTAAACGGAATAGTATAATGAATATTTACTATCGCAACAGATAAACTTTATCTTTAAATATCTAGCTCAAATGTGAGGATATATCAACAGGTAAATGTTCAGAGCCGAAGAACTCGTATTAAAATGGTTCGAGGAGCATGACAAAAATTCACTCCTGAATCCTTAATCTTATTCTCTATACTTCGTTCTCCTTGGTCATTATGGGAAAAGTCGAGCGCTCATCACAAACCTGACTCCTTCAGCATCAAGTTTCCTTGAATTAAAAAGTGGCTACTCAATATATGCTCATTCTTCCACTGTCATTTACTTTTATTACAGGTGAATATACGTCTGAGTATATATAATTCCGACTGTAGCACAGCTGGATTGAGCTTTAGCACCACTACACATTACAAATTCCTCACTGAATAATCTAGAATTACACACTAGAGAACTAATTTCCCAATACCCAAATAATAAAATATGAAAATTTTTCGAGATATTAGGAAAATATCAAAATGCCATTACCGTGGACTAATAGACTAGACGAATGAGCAGCTGAACCAGCTTCGTTGGTGACCATACAAGTGTAATTTCCAGAATGGTTTCGTGTAACGGGATCAACAGAAAGAACGCTGGAGTATTCGTCGAAGTCTCGAACATTTACTGATAAATATGGAGGAATTATTTTGCCATCCTTGAGCCATGTTATAGTAAGAGGCAAGTCTCCTCGACTCACAACACATGTTACGCGAACTAACATCCCTTCTAATACCGACTCCTCTTGGAACGAGAAAGGAACTATTTTCGGAGGAACTGGAAAAACACAAAACAGAAATAAAAACATATAAGAAAAGTATTTACCATGGACAATTAACGAAGCAGTGTATTTTACAGTAGCTGCAGCGTTGCTTGCTAGGCAAGTGTAATTTCCTGAATGCCACTGATTCACATTATTGATAGTCAACATGGACGAATAATCGTCGATTCTTCTGGTCGAGATACTTTCGTCATCGTCAGAAATTTTATAATTATCTTTTACCCATTGAAATCGTATTGGTAAATCTCCTTGGTCGACAACACAAGTGATTCGGGCAGTTTTTCCTTCAAACATATCATCACGAAAGGCGAAAGGAATGATTCTGGGAACAACTGCAAATTTAGGAAATGGAATGGCATTGAACCTTTCTTAAATTTTATATTAGACAAAATTAAATAAAATTAATATTTCGTTTAAATTACTCTTATTCTCCAGTTCCCTAAATGATCCCTGAAAATAAATTTTATATTTTTTATTTAATTTTAATTCTTGCATCGTATTTTAAAAATGTTCAACGCAGGAAATTTCTAATAGCATTAGAAATCCCTTAAGCGTTAATATTGCATTTTGAATACTTTTTTCATTACATTAGTAGGACCATTATAGAAGATTGATTACGATCTATGATAACGATTTGGAGGAGCAAGTTTATGACGATTGTTTTATTTGGTGGCCCTGATTGTGGACTATTGCTTTGCACCGTACCTTCCAGTGTAGAAGAGATGTCTGTAGAACAACTCCATTCCTCAGTGGTTGTTAGACGGCATCGAGCAAAGACTCGTTTCGATAATCCAAGTCCACAGAAAACCATCGGCGTTGCATCTGATGACTTGACAGGAATATAATGAAAGCGTAGAATTCCAGTTTCATTTTCCAAATACAAAGATAAATTGAACAGGCAATTAAACGTATGGATAGAGGGTTTGTCTTGACGCAGCCTAATTTTGCTTTTCTCCTCTCCATAGAATGAGGGGATTTCCTCGTGGAAAATTGGACTGAGAACATACTCCTGAGAACATAAGCTTAGCCTTCCTCTCCACTCTTTTGATTGTGAGCTTGATGTTAAAGGAATTTCCCTTCATCACCATCGAAAAATTTCCTTACATTCCTTGCACTACTTTCGAAATGACATATCTCCACGTGGACGGTAGAAAATGCTGCAATCACTGATGTAGAAGTAGGTTTTATCCAAAGCGACAACGTACTTCCATCGTTCTGCTGCGAGGTAACCCTCATCTTCTTTTCTGTGCGTATTGTGGCAGCATCTTATGAACACGACTCTTGTGACGCTTTTCCATTTGCAAATCTTTGTTTATTATTTTATTTACGGTAGCCTGTGGTGAAGTTTCTAAATGTTTGCGATCCCTCTTTAGGTTGCTGAATTTTCACAAGCTGCTTGACCTTTCGAATAACTCGTGGTGTTCGGCTTGTGGGAACTCGAGGATTTTGCTATTTCTGACCAGTTGGAATTAACCCTTCCTTGGATTTTTCTTTTCCATTCAGTACTGCCAATATGCCTTTCTTCGAAACAGAGAAATTTCGTGTTTAACGTTGCATAACATTTATGCTTTCGAATGATACAGAACAATGCGGTTGTAATATCATCATTTCATAAGCTTTCTATGATATGCACTTGTAAGTGACCGCAGCATTCACGCAATAAATCGTTAACAAAAATCATAATCAACCTTCTGTATTAGAATTTTCCTTCTCCATTTAGTCTCCGTCTCAAACTACGTATATTACAATTAAGTAATCTTTTCAAACTCTTTCATCCTGCATTTTTTAAAGATGTAGGTTATATAACTGAAACATTATACATATGATAAACCATCTAAGAGAAGCTTTATATTCGATATTTTCTATTTAATAATAATAATAATAATATCATTTATTCTTCTAAATTTCTTAATTATATGTGCACAAGCTGAATTTCAGAAATAATGAAATTTTTTATTTACCCTTAGGGCCTACTAAAGAAAACTGTTGTAAATAATCTACCTTTCTATAGAATGTTTAAATTATGCAATATTATCCAATCTGATTGATATTAATGATATAATTTATAACCATTTCCAAACAACTTAACTGAAAAATATTTCACTCGCTCTGTAATTCTTGATTATATTTCTCTAATTATAATTTTTTAATGATATTTTTATTTTTATATAATCTTTAAATCTATTTAATTTTAATTTTTTTCTATTCTCTTATTGTCTAGCTATAAGCTGTCACGGGGAACTTAGCCTGTTGCTTACAATTTTAAATAAATAAAATAAAATTAAAAAAATAAAATATTAGTAAAAATGATAAGGTTTTCGTTTCACTCCAGATTTAAAACAAACAGAATTTACCATGCGTTTCAGTTATGTCCGCTCTAGATTTTAGAAATTTAAGATTTGAATACAGGTTAACCAAAATTATTGGTCCAAAGAGTAAATTCGCCCAACTAAACCCAACCCAACGATTCACCAAAATAAATGATAAAATGATAGTTGAGGAGGTCATTTGCAAAAGGTGGTATCTTGAAAAATTATAAATATTCAACTTTCATTTACGGAAGATAGACGGAGTAAAAATACACATTTTAAACGCGTTGTTACTTTAACAACGTATTATCTTCCAACTGAAACTTGATAACGAAATTTAGTGTCTGCTGCAGAAAGTGGTATGTTTCAATTTTGAGGTGCTGCAAAAGAGTGTATCTTATGATCGCGAAGTGTATACATAAATTTAAGGCCAAGGATATCTAAAGAATCGTCAAAGAAAGCGCAATGGACCCGACATGTTTAAGTCTAACATTCCACTGCATGCAGAATCAAGTTTTACCTAAGATTCCGGACCAGAAGGCCTTCTATTTGCTAGATTCAAGATGGCTGGCCAAAACGGGTAGTTGTACATGTGGGGTAATTGGTTAACATTGTGTGAGATGTCTCTAGGTCTAACTTTTTCGGATACTTAAGCCATTTAAAAGGTAGGGGAAGTCTTAAAAGCAAAATGTATGTTATCAGCTGTGGATTCACTAAATAATAACTGTTTGACTTTCCATAACTAAATCCTGTTTGTCTTCACTGTTTAATAATTGGGAATATAATAAGTTGTTTTTTTTTTAATATTATTTTATATTTATTTCATGCAATAATGCAAAGTGACAAGTAAACAAAAGCAAAAAAGCAGCAGAATCTATGATAGGACTTAAAAAGTTACACCAGTAGACTAAAGAAATGTTCAACAAGGAGACTCCACGTACTCGGAATCACAGATTTTGATTAAAAAAAAAATGCTGCGATTAAATTAAACACCAATGAAAAGACACGCACTTTTCAAAATTTTTCGAGAAAAAAAAATTCATAAAATTTGTTATAATTGCCTACACTTAATAAATGCCCGAATTGTAGCAAAGATTTTTATCGCATTCAGATAGTTTAGTGATAAAACACAAGAATCTAGTTTGCAAGTACAGGCTCAAATCTCGTCTTCGAAAATTTTTTTTCTTTTCGTAAATTTTGTTTTACATATATGGGATTGCGTAATTCATTTGCTAAATGTATTTCCGATTTTCCAATTTACTACTATCATGTTTTTAATAAAATGCATATACGAATTATTATACATTTAATTAATGATCCACAGTGATAAATGGGCATTTAAAAAAATTATTTATCCGCATACATGTGTAATTATTTTTATAAAAATTTTGCAACTTTTGGGACGACATTTTGTTCACACAAAGATTAAATAATTATTGCAGCATGTATATACTATTAAAAATAATGCGTCGTATTGGTATTTATAGTTTATCAATCACCCTTCAATAACATTTTTAACTTTCGATTAAGCCACCAAATTACAATTTCCTATTTCTAGGAGCAGAAGTTAACTATCACCTCAGTCTTTAAGAATTATAACTTTTTTTGTGTTTTTTTAAGAACAGGAAATAAATTTAACTTATAACAACCTTTCAATTTATGTAAAAATAACCTTAGCAAATCAGAAATTTTAGATCATTTTTAATTATATATAATATTTCTTATATGCATTTTATAAAAAAAATGATGGTAGCAAATTGGAAAATCGGAAATTTATTTAGTAAAAGAATTTCACATTTCCATACATGTTAAAAAAATTTACGAAGAGAAAAAAAATTTATTGAAGATGGGATTTGAACCTGTACCTGCAAACTAGAATTCTAGCGTTTTATCACTACACTAACTGAACGCAATATTGAAAACAGGAAAAATGTTGTGAAACCTTTTTTGTTTATTACAACCAATATAATAAAATTCTTATAGTTTGCGAATGACAAAAAACACTGAAACCATCAGCCAAAACTTTTTTTCAAAAAATAATAAATACTTGTACTGTAAAATTATAAACAACCGTCCGCCAAAAAAAAGTGTAGCCAAAACAATAGCCTAATATAATTTTTCTTGCCGGCTGATGACAAAAGTGGCCCAGTCTGGCGGGAAATAGCTCACTTTGTTCACACAATCTGTTCAGTACTCAGTTTGAGCAGTTCTTACTAGTGTCGCACGGTGGCGTGACGATAGCTGCATCTAGCGAATATTCCTAAAGAAAATGGCCATGCTTATGTGTGGACAGAAAACGAATCCGCTCCAGGAAGCAATAACGTGATAGAACCCTACATCACCGCCTTCAAGCTAGTGATTCTAATGGAAAAATTGTGTATTTTTGACTTGCGACGGATGTGGAGGACAGAATAAAAATCGAACGGTAGTTGGAGCTATTTGTTACTGGCTGGCAAATTCTGCCCCAAAACATATCAACGAAGTACAACTCTTTTTCCCAGTGGCAGGACATTCCTATAGATATGTCGGTGTATTTGAGAAAGGAATTTCGGAAGGAGGAGATCATTACTTCTCCAGATGAATATTCTAGCCTAATTTCCAAAACTGGCCCTATTCCTTGCTACTTCTATAGGCTTGGAATAGATGGCAAGTTAGGGACTGGGCATTAAGTATTGATACGGTTGCCAAAAAGCCGTTGCCTTTCTCCATCCAAGCAATGAAGACATTGTTGTTCACCTTAGGTCAGCTTATTATGATTCGTGCTGAAACACTGTTCAGAGTTGACGCAGGAGGAAAATCGTGGAACATCCTAGAGGCTCGTGTGAAAGGATTGTCTGTAGACGTGAAACCAGCCAAGCTAAAGGATGTTCAGAATCTTCTAGCTCAACATTTTGGAAACTATTGGGAAAATCTGGGCTGAGAGCATGTCCGATTCTTCCGAACTGTGATTCACGAACAAAGAAATGGATACTTTGATGACGTTGAAATTGAAGAAATTGTGAATGCTTGGTTTGTGTGAACTGTTTGTGGGCAGCCTTTGATCACTAGACATATTTTCCGTCGTAAATAAGTTTGTAAAATTAGCTTTGTTATTCAGCAAACAGTAAATAAAAATTGTCTGCAGTAAAACGGGGTATTCCATATGATGTACCTTGCAAAAGGTAATATATTCCATATGTCAAACAATAAGTGGTATCATGTTATTGAAAATATGTTTTATGAACTAATTATTCGGATTATATTTCAAAAATAGGTTTGGAATATTTCACAGGAATATTTCATAGGTTACTCAGCAAAAACATTGTTAACTTATTAGTTAGTTAACATCGTTTATTAAGCATAGAAATGTTTTTTGCGTTTATGTTATGAAGAAGATAACGACTTTTGCAAATGACCTCCTCATTATCCTACCAAGTTTGTACTAAATTATTCAGAGTTCGATATTCTGATGCAACATACATCAATGCGATAATCTAATTAGTGCCATACCCGTTGCAGTAAGAAGTCATGTGTCACAGCGGGCATAAACAGTCTTTCATACGCCATAACAAAATGTCTTAATATAAAAACATCTGAAATTTTCCTTTGTAAAGGAGTGTCCATCTAAGCAGGGTATAAGTAAGGAAAGGACATACACTGCACCAGTGGCAAATGACAAAACGCTAGTGCCATAAGTTTTTTAAAATCAACAAAAGCAGACACAAATATCTAAAAATTAAATTATTAGACTTTTTTCCCTATGGGACAAAATATGATTTTATTGCATAGGAGCGCCGAGTACCTTAGTGCCAGCCTTGAGTACCGACGTAAGGAATCGAACTCAACTACAAAAATACGCAGCCGACGAAACAGACAGGACTAGGCATTTAAAAGGGAAATATATATTATTTCCTGTTTTGAGAGGCAATTTCATAGACACATTACCGAATATAAAGTAGTTTAGCAGTGCCTCATCACTTTTATTTAATCTAAGAGAATTTATCTTGCTGAAAGCAAAGAAACCGACCGACTGTAATTCGAAAAGAATTTTAAACAGTTTTTTAAAGGAAAAAGTCATTTACCGTGGACTAAAAGCTCCGCGGTGTAGGAAGTCTTGCCAGCCTTGTTTACAGCGGTGCATGTATAATTGCCTGTGTGTTGGGAGGACACGCTTTCTATGCTCAAAGAACTTGCATGGTTATCGATGTTTCGTGTAATAACTCCCAGATAGAGAGGAACTGGCTGCCTGTCTTTCGACCATGTGAAATCAATAGGAAAATCGCCTTGGCTCAAAGCACAAACTATATACGCCCTCATTCCTTTGAAGAACTGGTCATCTTGGAAGGCGAAAGGCAATATCTTCGGAGGCACTGAAAAGTATAAACATAAAAAAAGAGATATTAAGTAACATTTACCATTGACAAATAGTCGTGCGGTGTGGCGAACTTGGCCAGCTGCATTGGTAGCCACACATGAGTAGTCGCCATTGTGTCGAGAAGTTATAGCAGGGATCATTAGGGTACTGGAGAATTCATCTAAGTCACGAATGGCGACGCCCAATTCCAAGGGAATGGTAACTCCATCTTTGAGCCATTTCAGCGTCAAAGGAGCTTCGCCTTCGCTCACAACACATTGTATTCTTGCCCGAGTTCCTTCCCTGATTTGTTCATCTTGGAAGGAAAACGGCGCTATCTTAGGTGGAACTGAAAATAAGCTATCTTTTAGGACATCTACAAACTATGTTCATATATACCCAGAATACACAAAAGGAACGTCAATAATTTTAACAAAAATGCTTACCCATGATGACAATTTCAATTTCAGTTCGGTAAGTTTTCTCATGGGTAGTTTCCACGATACAGGTGTATTTTCCGGAATCTTTTCGTTTGTGAACATTTTTGATTTGTAAAGTCCCATTAGAGAATACATTTTGTTTCATATTTTTTGGAAGTTTAATACCGTCTGAAAGATTAATTTATGTTATTGTGATAAGATCTACAATTACAAGGCAGTACTATAAAAATCTAAATGCTTCTTTCAAATTAAAATAAAAAGCTATTACACGAATTTTCAAAATAAAGACTCTATAGACCTAATTCTTAATTCCGCTTACATACTCACCTTTTTCCCAAGTAATCGAAGTAAAAGGGTAGCCATGAAACGGACATTCAATCTGAACAGTCTCTTCTGCAGTAACAGGAATTTTAATATTATTTTCAGTAGAAATCTCTCCTGTATAATAATAAGAAAACTTCAATCTCGACTCATGCATTAAGTAAATACATATACTTTAGCGTATATGGCGATAAACATTTCTCTGAAAGAAGCATGTTAATAACTGTATACATATTTATCATGAGACTATTCGCAGTGGTTAGCTCTGTAATGGCCAACGATTGAAGCGGCACATTACCCCCTTCGGCGGCCATATTGAAACATCAGATAATAGCTCACAGCATGGCAGCTAACTGCATAAGCATGAACCACTATATCCATTACTGATATTTTGAGATATCTTGGATTGAACGCCAGTAATGAAACAAAAAGATGCTTGGTATAGGGAAAGAGGTTTTTAAATGTTCACCTCTTCATGTGATACCATCTTCGATCTGTTAAGCTCGCTGATTTTCCTCGCAATCATTTTTCATGCCTTCATAAACACGAATAATTCAACAGCTATATACAAAGTCAAACCTCCAGAACTATTTAGCAATGGATATACAATACTCATTTCCAAAAAAGTTGGGACAGTGCAAAATATATAGAAAAAACAAACAGGGATGATGTAACAAAACTTTCTCGCGAATACAAAATAGCAGATACGTTTATGAAATGACATAAATATACTGTGTGCACCAAAATATTTTGTATCGTGGCCGGGACGTTCATTTTGAATGGGGGTGTTGCAACACGTTCCAAAATAGTAGGGACATACGTTGTAGAAAGCGCCGTTAGTAGTGGAACCTTCCGAATTGTTCGGGAATAATCTAGAATGATGACGTCGTACTACATTCCGTATAAAATAACAGTTGCCATCCGTCGTTCAGGTAACTTATTCGGAACGCTGGGTCGAGGCAAGCCAGTTAGCGAAGATCTTCGTGTTCGAATCATTCAAGAATTCACAAATAACGTTTCTCAGCGTGCAATAGCCAGAAGATTTAACCTGTCATCATCTACAGTACATAATATTATCAAGCGCTACCGAGATAGTGGTGAGATCACAGTTCGGAAAGGCCAAGGTAGAAAACCTATTCTGAATGCTCGAGCTCTTCGGATCCTCCGACGTCACTGCGTCACGCATAGGAATGCTGCGATTACGGACATAGCCACGTGGGCCCGCGATTTCTTCGGGAAGCCATTATCGTTGAATACTGTACGCCGGTGCATCCACAAATGCAAACTTAAGTTATACTGTGCACAACGGAAGCCATACATCAACAAACGACAGCAACTTCGCCGTCTGATATGGGCTCGAGCCCATCGCAATTGGTCCCAAGCACGCTGGAAGAACATATTGTGGTCCGATGAATCAACCTTTACGTTCGGTACAGAAACCACCGTCTGTCATGGTCTGGGGCTGTATTAGTGGCCATGGAATGGGAGACTTGCACATCTGCAATGGCACCGTCAATGCTGAAGCGTATATACAGATCCTGGAACAAGCTATGGTGCCATCTAAGAGGCGCCTGTTTGGACGACGTCAGTGTATATTTCAACAAGACAACGCCAGACCGCATGCAGCGCGCATAACTTCTGCATGGCTACGTCGGCAGCGCATTCGTATGTTGGATTGGCCCCCTTGCAGCCCGGACCTGTCGCCTATAGAAAACGTTTGGCGTATTATTAAACGAAAACTACGACAGCGACGACCCCGGACAGTTGAACAGCTGAAAACCTATATCCAACAGGAATGGGACAGAATTCCGGTTACGGTGTTAGAAAGATTGGTGTCATTGATGCCCAGAAGATTACAGTGTGTCATCAAGAGGAGAGGTGACGCCACACCGTGGTAAACGCCGTGCTGTCCCAACTTTTTTGGGAGTGTGTTGCACGTGCCAAATAGGAAAACCACCTGTATCTTTCTTTAAGCATATAAGATATGTGATCCCATGCCTAATTTATCGTTTATGTATTGTAATGCGTTGAAATAAACGGCAATACAATAATCCAAACAAATGTGTTGGAGTTGTTCTTATATGTTGCACTGTCCCAACTTTTTTGGAAATGAGTATTGTAGAATGGTTCATGCTTATACAGTTAGGTGTTCCACTAGCTGTCGTTTGTGAGGTGTCGTTTGGCGTTACAATATGGCTGCCGAGCGGGTTAATGCGGTTGGTTGGTTGGTTGGTTGGTTTATTAGAATTTTTGGCGTCGACTACTAAGGTCATTTTGCGCCTTTTACAGAAATTATATCTGTATGCAGCCCGGGACAAACACATACATCCATGCCCACGGCGGGATTCGAACCCATGACCAGGCGGACTCGAGAGGGTTAATGTGAAGCTCGACTCATTGGCCACTAGAGGGCTGACGACTGCGAAAAAGAGTCAAGGACCTTAATTAAGCATCCCCAAACGCGGTAAACGATTCCTGCACGATTGCACGATAATAGTGCACTATTATATCTTAAGCCTGTTTCACATAGAGCTTTGCGGACGGAAAACACGCGGAAGCGCAAAAACGGAAGCGCAGATTGCCCGCGGAGGCGCCACTATACGCAACCTACGCGGATCCGCATCCGCTCCGCCATCGGTTTTCTATGTGAAACTAGCTGGGATATCCGTTATTGGAACCTCAAGAAATGTAAACTTCATTCAGTAACAGAAAAAT
The DNA here is from genome assembly GCA_023313115.1 of Rhysida immarginata. Taxonomy (NCBI): domain Eukaryota; kingdom Metazoa; phylum Arthropoda; class Chilopoda; order Scolopendromorpha; family Scolopendridae; genus Rhysida; species Rhysida immarginata. Next base: position 105,001 of record JAHWFO010065898.1, read on the forward strand.
TAGGTCAACATTAGCCAACTTCAAATTTAGCCAATCAGAACGCAGTGACACCTTCCAGTTAATCATTCCAGTTAAGTATTATAGCGCTCTAACACATATAGCAAATTTTTGTTTTATTCAATCTTTTATTTTTCATTTTTGTAAAATTTGAATGCCTGTTTTAAAAATCCGATTTAATGTGTAACTTCTATAGGAGTTGTAAATGAATTAAACTGTTCAAATTACGTATGAATTATAAAAATCAAGAATTGAATTTTGTAAAATGATTTCTCTGTAGACACAAATCCAACATTGCGCTGGCTGAGCACTTCGTTGCGGCTGAGCGCGTGCTCTATCGATTGTTGCGATAGTTCGCGTGCACAATACATTTGACAGACGATTATTGAAACGGGGGGATCACTAAGGTAAATGAATTTCTTTATTAGCAGATGCCATGCTGCTATAACACGAAATCATGCCATGGCGGTAAAATCATTCTTGTTAATGGTATAATTAAATAAGGTGCGTCTCAAAAATTTAAAGAAACATGTTTTTGTTCAAAAGAAAAAAGACTATTGAAGGTACATACAAATGCTTTAATTACTAGCTGTACAAAGCACTTAAAAGAAACTCCTGAAAATATTATTCACGAAAACATAATAGAAATAAATATATTCAATAAAATTGAATTTTGCGTGTCTCAAAAGTGTAAAGAACTACCCTCAGATGCTGAATGGAGACGTCCAACATGTAAATTTGCAAGTGACAGCGTATAAATCTGTTGCACAGTCAGTCGTTTTTTTCAAAGAAAGCTTTTCTTCCACTCACAATTGACCTAAGACGATGCCTCGCCAATCTCAATTCACAACCCCTTCCCGTGAGCAGGATCCATTACTATTAAGACTTCCATCATTACAGAGTAGACGAAGGATTCAAGATGCTCTCTTTGTCTATAAATTGATAAATGGGTATATTGATTCCCCCGAACTTCTGAGCAGAGTTAATTTCAAAATTCCTAATTTCGCCCGTAGTAAAGTTACTTTTCACATTCCCTTCTGCGCCACAAACTATGAAACAATGTGTGCAATTATTCGTATCCAAGTTACTGGTAATACTATTCCTAAGAATCTGGATTTTTTTAATTGTAACTTTTATCGTTTCAAGAGTGTTTTACATAGAACTTGGAATTTTTAACTATATGTAGAATTTGCTGATTGCTTTCTTTTTTACTTTTAATTATTGCATTTTGATTTTTTCCCCTCTTATTGTTTATAATGTATTTTATGGGTAAATCCCGTTGGAAACTTGAATAAATAAATAAATAAACCGATGAAGTGGCTGAAATCTGGTGATTGAAAGCCAACGGACAATCTGTTGCTGATAATGTCACAATTACTGGAAGATCCACAGCAGGGGTTTACAATGTCTTGAAGAGGAGTTCATCGTTCTACCAAAAACCACGATCTGATCGTCCCAAAGTTACCTCAACTCCCGATGACAGACGCATTGTACGATTGGCAGCCACACAAAATCTTTCTATTCACCAGATACTCTTGTGACTGGGCTAAACATATTAAAAGACACTGTACACCGGCTAGTAATTGCGAGTGGGCATGTTGTTTACAAAAAATATGATGAAGAAACCGCCTCTGACTGCCAAGCACATTCAAGAGACAAGCTACGCCGGGCACAAGAACTCATGGCATGGAAAGACGAATGCACGTCGGTGTTGTTCAGTGATGAAAAGAAGTGGAACTCAGATGGTCCTGATGGGTGGGCATCATGCTAGCACCACCTACGACAGGAACCGAAGACATTTTACTCAATACAACAAGGAGGTGGTTTTATCATGGTTTGGGGCGGCTTCGCATTCAACGGTACCACCAATATGGCTTTCATCAGTGGAAGAGAAATTCGCTGACATACCAAAAAACCCTTACACAATATCTTTTGCCCGTCTGTGATCATATGTCTGGCCCGGAATTCGTGTTCCAGTAGGATAACGCCAGCATCCATACTTCACGATCAACAATGGAGTGGTTAGGAAAACAAAATATTCACGTTATGACTTGGCCCCCAAGAAGCCCAGACATGAACCCCATAGAGAGTCTATGGGGAATGATGTCTCGTGCAGTTTCAGCCGGCGAACGTCAATTTTCTTCGACTGATGAATTGAAAAGAGCAATTGAAGATGCATGGTACAAGGTAAGACCAGAAACATTGTTCAAACCTTGAAAACTCAATGCCGAACAGTGTATTTGAAACAATCAAGGCAATTTGGTCGTTCAATTTAAGCCATTGTATAATTCATGCAATGTTTTTTCAGTCCTTCTTTAAACATTTGAGACGCACCTTAAATATCAAATTTTATGAAAAGGATGCATATTATTGGTCGATAGTGTTAAAAAGTTCATAAAGAAATAAAAAAAGAAAGAAAATACAATAAACTGGAAAACAACAAAAATTTATAATTTATATTTACCGTAAACGTCAATTCTCCTGTGAAAGTATACATTTCCAATTGAATTTTTTGCTGTGCAGCGATAAACTCCGCCATCTTCTTTTCTGACTTCTCCAATAGACAATCGGCTCGCAGTTTGTTCGTGATCAATCCCGTAATTTTCAATCTGTACATGGCTGTTGTCATTCAATTCCAGGTTATTCAGGTACCAAGAGATTTCAGGCTTGGGGTTGCCCTTAAAGATGCATTCCAAAGAGAGAGGTTGGCCGGGTTGAAGGATTTTATTTTCAAATGACCACAGCAACTGCGGCGCTAAATCTAACGAAACAGTAATACAAAAGTAATGAGAAATAATGTTACGTAATTTTCATAATTATTTCGCATTATTGACAAAAGTTTTGAAAATTTGTTGCCCAGTGTTATTTTATTGGTTCACTTTGTTGCTGGTCCCATATCTGTCTTCGAGACAAATCCTTCGCTAAAATATATGAGGTGAAACCCTCAAGATTCAGGATAATTCGCCAAATATTTTTCACGTTTAAAATCGAAAGTGTCCGATTACTTTTGGGTAGATAGCATATATTAGCAAGCCGTTTTCATTTGTTACTGAAGACGGTTTCTATTTGAAGGTTCGACCAGATGTAGCTTGAAATGTTTAAATAATAAAAATAAGTAAAAAAAAAATTTTATACTAAAAAATAAATGTTTGGATCTTTTTTGCAATATTTAATATTTTTTTAATTCAAGAACGTAAATTTGACTATGAAAATGGCAAAATAGACGAGACGTTCCTCAGTCTTTGAATTAAGTATTAAGTATTGCTAACCCAACCATTTATTTATTTATTTCCAAATGTGCAATACAATGTATAAAATTCATATTCCAATGAAATAAAACTAAGCAGAAAATGTTTATAAGCTAATTTAATTTTCATCCCGGGTAGACAGGCCTCGGTGGCTCAACGGTTGCGTGATCGCCTCTGATGCCCGAGTACGCGGGTTCGATCCCGGCCGCGGACGACGAGGATTTTTCAGAGGAAAATACTGCACTTCCTTCGGAAGGGAAGTAAAGCCGTTGGTCCCGTGTAATCGTTTGCCGGCTGCACGTTAAAGAACCTTTGCGAGGCAAAATTTGCGGCCCCTATAACGCCCTCCTGAAATGACCATGGCAGTTGAAAAGGACGTTAATACCAAACAAACCAAACCAAACCAATCATCCCGGGTAGAACAATGGGCTGCCTATTCATTTTCGCTCAAATATAAGTAGCGTAAGAATTGGTTAAAATATGAATGCAAATAAAAGAGTAAAATAATATAAACATTTTTTTAATCATAGTTTTACTTAATAAAGTGCACTAAATGTAAAAAATATTTTTGGTGCCTTTTCTTTAAATAGGAATTCATAAAATTAAAAAAAGGTTAAAGTGCAATGGCATGTTTAATATTATATTTTAAAATAAAAATACTACATAATAAAGAACGCACCGTCACACTTTTTTCTTTATTTTTAATTTTATGAATTCCTATTTAAATAACAGGCATCAAAAATTGTTTTACTTTTAGCGCACGTTATAAAGTAAAAGTGTGCGTTTAAGTTTTTTTTAATATTTTTTTTTATTTTCTCATTGAGATTGCGGTTTTAATAGGAAATTACACTTCTCTATTTAGTTTATATTAAAAGGATTCTTCACGATGAATCAAAGTTTTCATTTCGACAAAATTTCCCAAGATGCAGTTCCCTCATACGTCATAATTTTATGCACCGTTTAAAAAAGCTGGAATGCCAGTGTGCTGATCAAACCCATCCCGTGAAGAAGATTCATTGTCAACAGTTGCAAATAGAAAGACCACGCACAGGAAGCATTAAGTAATCTAAGCTTAAATCTGATATTTCCTTAGCTACAGCCTACTCATTCATAAGTGCTGGAAAATAGATTATATGGAGGAGTAAAAATTGATTTTCTGCTTACCTTCATGTGACTCCGTACTGACAACGAGGGTCGCGAGGAGGAGGAAGAGCACGAAAAGCGTTTGACACGCGTCGCCGCTCGCCATCATCGCCATTCGGTCAGCAGATCCTTCGAACAGTAGTCCAATATCTTTTACTATTTATTTATAGGTAAAAGTTATTAATTTGGTATGAGCATGAAATTCAACGGCGCAGCCTATCGAATAGACAAAAGACAGCCGGCGTCCGTTGATCGCGCAATGGATTATGGGAGTTGGGTGGCTCATTCACTCCCAGTAAGCGACCCTTCTTTCAAGGTCCTTTGTCAAGGAATCTTATAAGAACTGTTAACATTCACTCAGGCAACATTTACTTAAATAATAATTGTTTTATTAGCTCTAATTTCATTAAATAATTTATTAACAATATTAATAACAATTTTATTAAATTATTTATATGAGCAATTTAGTTGAGAATTTTTATTATCATTAAATTATTTAATTTTCTTTCAAAAAAATTATATTTTTCTATTGAAATGAGCATTAACATTTTTTTTAAAGATACAAAAAATTATTTATATATCTAATTAATAATATAACATGGTATTATCATAGATAAACCTTCAATGATATCGGTAATAAAAAATTTCAAGAAATAAATATTTAAATTTATTGCAATTAATAATTAATTTGTATTACAACTTTTGAACCTCAATGTAAACTCTTAAGGCCGGTTTCCATTTAGCGTAGGTTAGCATCACCTTCTAAACTACAGGCCTCACAACAGACGGTGAAAACGTCATCAATATTAGGCTCAAACAATAGTGCTCTAACAAAAGATGATTTTATCAATATAAGAATCGTTATTTTCCCTTAATATTATTATTTAAAATATATTAGTTCCAATTTTAATTATATTTTGCAAAATGTTTTTAGAACTATGTTGTTTTTAAGTGCATGAAAATTCAGGAAGGAAGAAATCTTTTTTTTTATTACCTCCTTTGCTAAGAGCGCTGTTGTTTGGGCCTAATATTGATGACGTTTTCAACGTCTGTTGTGAGGCCTGAAGTTTAGAAGGTGATGAGGTTAGGCGTCTGCGTCGTTTCAAGATCTGGCATTGCTAGATTTTACTGGATTTTTAGGCGTCTTTTTGATCTAGCCAAATCTATCCGCCAGATGGCATCCGTACGGTTTATGAATTTGGTTCTAGTTTATTTACAAAAGTTTAGTGAAGATGAAAGTTAAGAGGAGCGAAAACTGACGGAAATAAACAAGTGTTGACTAACAGTGAGCAAATTTTATAATGAATTACGATTTACGAAAGTGACGATGCTAATATCGGGCTAGGCTACGATATCTCATTTAACCTCACTGAATGTTTCGATCTGTAGGTAGTCCATGAAACTTGAGATTTTTGTTTTTAACATTATTGTTCGAACATTGTGGAACTGAACAATTCACATGCATGTTCTTATACAGTATTCTTAACATGGCCGGGATTTTCTCCTCATTTCGACCATAGCGTCATAGCCTCAGATTCCGAAGCCAACGAGAAAGACAGGCCTCGAAGCGGAAAAGTCACCTGACCAACTGGGTCCGAACAACAATCCAATCTTCATTGTCTCCATGTTGGATTTTAACAATCAGCATTATTTCGTTGGTTGGAAACAATGAAGGTTGGATTGTTGTTCGGATGATTAGGTGACTTTTCCGCTTCGAGGCCTGTCTTTCTCGTTGGCCTCGCTCAGATTCATAAAGCGAAAGCGCTGCCATCTATACTTAAATCAACCTATCAGGTGCGATCTACTTCGCTATGGATTCTGGGTAGTTGTCTTCGCCGATTCAGATGGAGAATCATGGCTGCCGTAGCTGCTGTTCGCCGACACGAGTTCTCGCGACTTTTCCCTCGTGAATTTATTAATAAACAGGTTATAAAAATTTGGTGAATCATTTATTTATTAACCTTTGGTTAACTAAAAATGATATAGTAATAAATTCAAAGCGTGAACTTGATCGGAGTGGTTGATATCCTCTTTTTCTATCACCTTGAGAGAGCGACAATTGTTTGCAGTGACTCGACCAATCAGATCAGACCAGAGTCAGGATAACGGTAGAAAGTCGCTAAATGGCGCTCGCATGCTAATCAGGGCGCGTCTCACAGACGACGATTGCAAAAAAGGACGCCGAAGCAAAAAGTACGCCACGCTGAACCGACGCTAAATGGAAACCAGCCTTTAAGCAACACGCTCCTAATAGTGGAGACAAAAGTTATGCTGAAAAATAGGGAGACCTCAGGAAGTATTCTACGAGGTATTATTGATTTATGTATATGACTGGAAACTTATTATCGTCACTTTAACATCTCTAACACCTAATCGCGTCTGAACTTATTTTTAACCGACAATGCATTTGCTGACTCACTTACAGAGTGATTCAGTCAATTTCTGACCGTTTATATTACATGAAGGCTCTTATAGACATTCCTGATTCTGCTACGACACCGGATCAGTGTATTATCTCTTCCAACTTAAGGAAAGATGTAAACGTTTGTGTTATAAAAAATTATATTACCGATCATTTTCCTATTCTGTTTTGTTTGCATGGAAAAGGTGATCATTTAAGAAATTGTAACTCTATCTCACAAAAAATTAATTTTAAAAAATTGTATAATGTTGGGGCTGATATGAATTGGGATACTATGCTAAAAACTGATGATATTGATTTGGCAATGGATATTTTGGTTGAGTCTCTGAGGGTAGCAATTGATGAAGCTAGTTTCGTGATGGTTTCCAATACTGGGAAAAGAATCTCAAAACCTTGGATTAATACTGATTTGGTTAAATTGATATCTAAAAGAAATAATGTGCGTAAAAATTATTGAAATACTCTCAAAATAATTGTTTAAGTAATGAGTATAAAAAAATTAGGAATGAGGTTACCAAACAAATTAGAGGTCCAAAAGTCTTTATTATCAGTCTAAAGTTAATTTAGCTGTTAATAATGCTAATAAAAAATGGAATATTATAAATGAATTATTGAACAGAAAATGTTCTAAGTCCTCAACCGATAATAAGAAAGTCGACTTTGAGGCAAATGCATTGAATGATTATTATATAAATTGTTGCAAAGATTTTGGGATGGGAAATATTTGTGATTATAAAGTGATTAATAGCCCTACATCTGTTTTTGATGATCTTATTATTCTTTACTTAGGAGAGTTCAATTTAAATTTTAGAAATTTAAAGAGTGATCTAGTAGGGATAGCTAGATAGCTTTTTGATAATGGTCTGCGCTTAAATCCAATTAAGTCTAAATTTCAAATATTTCAATATGTTTATGGATTGTGACGTACCAGGTGTGCTGGTAGTCACGTGAGTCCGGCGGAGGGGGGGGGGGGTGTCATTTAGAATTCTTACCTGTGGATCGATTTGGGTAGAAAATAGTTTGGAGGTCGTAAATGGAGTGTTTTGAGGGATTGATATGTTTGTAAAATGTAATTTTATTTTGCATATTTAGTTGTTGTTTATGTGTATCGGTATTGTTGTGGCTGATATTGTTGTTTTATTGTCAAGAGAAGGGTGATTGTTTAGGGTATATACATTATTGGCGGCTGTAAGCGTTGATATGTTTTCTGAGAAGACGAACGCAGCTTCCGATAAAGCATTGTTGTGAGAATTTCGGAGAATGAGAGCTTATGTGTGAATGTTGTTTTGTTGCGCGTGTGCGTGTTGTTTTTTTTTTTAGTTCCTTTTTTTTGTTTTTCATTATTATTATTTTATTTTATGATTATGATTTGATTTCCAACGCTGATGGCTTGACGAGATGGATAATCTGATGATAATTCGAACTAAATGACTGGGAATGTTTTGCAATTGACTGAAACTATACGATAAGTGATTGAACTATGATGTTTTCTCAGAATAGGAACATAATTTGTTTAATTGATCTTTAAATGTTTTTTTTATGATACATGAGTTGTATAGGATCGCCGCGAGAATGACGGAAGCAAGTAGAATTTGAGTGAAATGGAGCGACACCGCTAACAGGGGCAAATGAACGGAACGTTGTTGACTTCGGCCGATGTGTGTTCTCGGAAGTATGTTAAGATGGCTTAGTGTATAATATCTGAGCAGCGGAACCTTACGGTGAGTGACACCATACCAAGTTGAGTAGCGGCAGATCTACTACGAGAGAAAAACAGAATGTTGGATGCGTCACCTCCCACCGCATCTCACGAGACTGAACAGTAAAACTATTACCCTGCGACGTTTCTGTTGTTATATAAAAGTTGGAGAACTCTTAGGAAATTAATTAACTCACCATTAAGAGAATTCTGATCTCTGTTCTCCGTTGCTACAGTACGAAAAGCGAGCTAAAAATGCAGAAAGCCTATTGACTTAAGATTCCCTTACCGATAAACGATGTTAACGGATGTACTTCTGGAAATCTGAGACGAGCGCCGTTGCAGCATAAGTGAAGAAGCGGAGCGGTACCCTCGCGCCCAGTCGTCGCACCGTGGGATTTTAAGCACGAGTAGCGACGCAAAACTGACGCGCGTTTGGGGCTCACCAGTGCCGGTTGCACGTTCGGTTGCTCCGTCCACCTAAGAAGGGTTTCCGGGCTCCTCCCTTAGTTGTCTAATAAAAGGGGCGCGCTGCGCTAAAAGAAGCGTAGTGTTCGTTTGTTTGAATACTTAATTCAGGGGACGTGAGCAAGCGGAATCAAGCGCGACGCCACTGTGTGGGAAATGAATCTGCCCCGCCCTTCCAATTAGCCTCTTTATGGCAGTAGGCAATCGACCTCAGATTTCCCATCGAGTCTCGAAGTGGAGACGAACCCCATTTATGGATTCAATAGTTTATGTAGATTAATGCATGGTATGGTAACATAAAACGTTTAAGGGGCCCCTAGTTTTGAAGGTTTTGACCTATAGATCTGGAAATATAATGTGTCATATATGATAAAGGTGGAATTATGAATAAAGTATGTATTAGCATAAAACGCAAAACTAAGTTCTTGTAGATTATTTACTGGCTCCGAACCCCTGATTATTTCATTCTCCGGTGTTGTTAATAATATATGCACACTTATGCATTACCTGGGGGGTGGGATCATCACAGGATCATTCTGCATTATTTTTTCATGATTTTTTTATGTAATGGATCTTGTTCGGATCTTTGTGGAGAAATTAAAAATGTAAATAATTTTCATTACTTAGGTGTCATTATTGATACAAATTTAAATTGGGACTTACAATGTCAAACACTTTTAAGTAAATTAAAACGTATTGGTTTGACCTTGATTCAACTGAAATATATTCTACCTCACTCCTTAATAAAAATAGTATATTATGCATTTTTTAACTCACTCTTACAATACGGCATTGTAAGTTGGGGTGGGACTTATAAGTCTCATGTTTTAAAATTACAGAATTACCATAAAATGATACTTAAGATTTTATTTGGTCATAATTATTCAGTTGATTTTATGAATCTTCAACAAATTTATGATTTGAAAGTAATGATAAAGGTAATTATGGAGAAAAATATTCTTTTAAGCTTAACTAGCCATTATAAAACTAGATATGTTGCGACAAATGCGATTTCGATTCCAGCGTTGTACATACAAATTCTGTTCATCAATATTATTTTATTTCTAGAAGAATTTATAATTCTGCTCCTATATATATTAAAAATATTTCCCTTAAAGGAAATTGGCGGAGAGTTATAAAAAAATGGGTCTCTTCAAATAATGATTTCGATTCTTTTTTTCTTTTTTCATCATAATTTTATATTATTATTCTTTAATCCTCCTTTTAGATTTAGTTTTTAGTTTTAATTTTAGGGTAAACCCTACGAACTTAGGCTCAGTGGTTTCATTTCATTGTATTAACTGATTATTGTATTAAATTAAATTAATAATTAGATAAATAAAAAATAATAATAATTTCAGTACTATGATTTATTGACCCATTAATGTTTACAAACTTAGCATTTCAGTATGATATTTTAGGTAGTTCGGAGTTTTTATTCCCATGGAAAAGTCTTGATGATATGCTCAACGTGGCCACCACGAACGTTTTGAAGTGCTCGCAGCCGAATGGTGAAGTTGTTCATAACTCTATCCAGGATTTCTGCATCCAGCAGTCGACGATGCTTTGTTGCAGCTGGTCTAGGGTTATTGGCGCTGTTGTGAACACAGTGTCTTTAAGGAACCCCCAGAGATAAAAATCACATGGCTTTAGGTCAGGACTCGTAGGGGGCCAAAGAAAGCCACCCCCGAATCGATCTGCAAACCTGTTTGAAATGACATTCACTTCATTAGTGGTGTGAGGACTAGCCCCATCCTGTTGAAACCATTGATGTCGAAGCGGTATACGCCTCCTTCGCAGCTCGGGGATGAAGAAGGTTTCCAACATATGAAGGTAAGCCTGTGACGTTACGGTGCCCTCAAAAAAGAACGGACCAATGATGCCTCTTTTGGAAATCGCGCACCAAGCCATAACCTTTCGTGGATGAAGACGTGACTTATGGAACTCATGAGGGTGCTGGGAACCCCAAAAACGAACGTTGTGTTTATTAACGTCACCCGACAGATGGAAGAAGGCCTCATCTGTCACCCACAGATTGTCCACAATGTTCTGATTGGCTTCCATTTCTGCTCCAGACTCCATCGCAAATTGTTGTCGCTTCTGTCTTCCAGTGTCTGTTAACTCCGGATAAACATGGATCATATACGGGAACAGGTGTAAATCCTTTCTCGTGGTATACGACAGCCCTTTTTCAATGGATAGGCGGCGAACAGATTTTTTGGTAGGGGAATCGACCAACCTTGTGCGAACGTTTTCGACAACTTCGGCCGTTCGAACACGAGTTCGCTCCCGCCTTTTTTCTTGCCTTTAACACATCCAGTGGCACGAAATTGCTTGACAAAATCCATGATTGCTTGCCTGCCTGGTGCGTCTCGACACTTGTACTCCTTCCGGAACTTTCTTTGCACGGTTACAGGTGATTTTGTCTCGAAATACCATTCGGCAACCTTGCATTTCTGCTCTGTTGATAAAGCGGGCGCCATTTTTCAACAATACGATTTTCATGCAGCGCGCGTTGCAACAATACAAACTCCAACTATTTAGAAATTCGATATGGCGCTCATATTCTTTCAATTGATCATCCCTAATGCACGTCATTCGAAGAACCCAAGTCTCATTTCTGTCCACTGTGAATTTTGGAGTAATGAGGTCATTCCGTGCTCGCGTTTCGTGGTCCACTGTTGGATTTTCTAAGTGTTTTTTATAGTAAGGCTGTTTTCTAGTCCATTGTTTCTACAGCCGTGGCAATACCTCAACTTCTTGCAGAGACAACTTATGCCGTTCAAACTCTGTCGTTTGTTGTATTGTCCCGATTTCTCTCGTTTTATAGTAAAGATCTTAAATACAACTGAATTTATTTAGCTTGTGAATTAAGCAATCTATTTGGTAGTTGATGTCTCCCCTCTCCCGGAATAAACGTCAACAACTCTTCCTTGCATTGATCTCACAAAATTTATTCAAGTACATAAAAAAACGATTACATTATATATAAGTTTAATGGTAAAATACATCATATACGTGATATCCTTCATGTAAGAAATTAATTCAAAGATTTATTTCCCTAACATTCTAATATAATGAAGATGCTTTCAGATAATTATGGCAACTTTAAATACAAGATTATATCCAAGTTAAGTATACAATGTTGATATGAATATTTATTATAATGATAGAACATTTAAAGCTAGTTATAAAATCTTCGCTTATTCCTTGCTTCCTTCAGTCAATTATTCTGATCTGAAAAACAAAGGAAATAATTAAGATGAAACATCTTGAATACAACTACAAATTTACATAATGAAACCATAGGAAAAGACCTATTGTAGTTTTCTTGTCACCTTGTATTGTATCTTCTAATAACACATAATAAGACGTTTGCGGAAAGAGCAAAATAAAGCGGCATCGATGCAATTTACACTGAGGGAGCATATTATTATGACCACCCTGTCAGTATCTCGTTGGGCCACCTTTTGCCTTTAATACTGCGGTGATTCTTCGATGCATTGATTCCGCGAGATGTTGGAAGGTGGTGGGTGGAATCTGACACCATGCCTGATGGGTAGCACTGTCTGGTTATGCTAGATTGGACGGTGGTGGATCCAGCCGTTTGATGGTTCGTTCGACTTCGTCCCACAAATGCTCGTCATAAGTAAGGTAAAGTTCCCCTCATGTTCCTGGAACCACTCCTGCACAATACGAGCTCTGTGGCATGGCGCATTGTCTTGCTGGAAGTAGCCATCTCCATTGGGCTACGCCATCAACATGACAGGGTGGACTTGATCGGCGACGATACGGAGGTATGCTGTGCCATCCAGACGTTGTTCAACACGCATTAACGGACCCAACGTATGCCAGGAAAACATTCCCCAGACCATAACACTGCCCGCACCGGCCTGAAGGGTTGTACTCATGCATGCGGGGTCCATGCATTCGTACTGTTTCCGCCAGATTTTCACGCGGCCATCTGCATGATGTAACTGGAATCGTGGCTCGTCAGACCACATGATTTGTTTCCACTGCTCGATAGTCCAGTCCTTGTGCTCCTGAGCGAATTGGAATCGTTTACGCTTGTTGGCTGCAGACAGCAATGGTGTGCGGATAGGTCTTCGGCTTCCGTATCCCATGCGATGCAGTGTGCGGCGGACAGTGCATTCAGAGACCGTTTTGGAGGACCACTGATTAAGGTGAGCAGTGATTTGATGCATAGTTGCCCTTCTGTTATCCTTTACCGGTCGTGACAATCTCCGTTCTGTCCGATCATCAACCTTCCGCGGGCGGCCTCAACGCGAACGTTCAGATCCCGTCTTCCAGCTAACCGTCCAGTCTTTAAATACTTTAACGACGGCTGCTCTTGAGCACCCCACGAATGCTGCTGTTTCGCTGATACTCGCTCCATAGCTCTCAGCACCTACAGTCATCCCGCATTCGAAGGCTGTTAAATCGCGCCGTTTACCCATAGTTGAAGAATGGAACACGTCTACTGTTGTCGACGACACCCAGCTTCCCTTTTTATATTGGTCCGGCCCGCTAGCAACATTGTGGCGACGTCCGTGTGCGCATTTGCATAAACATGTCAGGTGGTCATAATAATATGAGCGCTCTGGAGCGTAGGCTTTTCAATTCTCGTATACATGGTGGCCCATAAATAAGGTTCAAGTTTTTGACAGCCTACAACTTTTGAACGGAGCAAAATATACTAAATCCATAAATTGAGGATAATAGCTCGTTATTTCTTGTATTGCCCCAGGGCGTTAAAGTTTCAGTTTCAGAAATGGCAAACCGACGGTAACAGTTTCTTTGAAGGTTCATTAACAGCCGCTTCGTACCTCGATCTTTTGGAAGAGACTGTGTACCCAAAACCGACAGAATTTCGCCGACCTTTGGTGGCAGCAAGACGGAGCCCCGCCTCATTACGCTTTGGATGCCCGCGCATCTCTCAATGAAACTTTCCCTGAAAGGTGGATTGGGCGCCGTGGTCATGTCGAATGGCCAGCCCGGTACCCAGACATGACGTCACCCGGTTTTTTCTTGTGGGGCTATCTCAAAGAGAGTGTCTACGCCCATCCCATTGACGGCATCGAGGAATTGAAGGAACTGATAACCCAAGAATTTAACGTGCTTCCTACTGAGTTTGTGGCAAGGCATGTGCAAACGTCGCTTTCGCATGCAAGCAGTAATCGAACTCTATGGAGTACAGATTAATATTGGACTGGAAAGCGCATATACAGAAAACTGGAGCTTGTCCTGGCTTGTCTCGCGAAATTGATCTCGAAATCGACGCACCCTAAAATCTAATGCAATTATATTTACTGAATAAGCCACACGAATAATAAAGGACAGAGATTAAACAGTCAAATATACGAGGTCTTCTCCAATATTCGGTATTCCTCTCGGAACAGCAGACTACACAACACAAACAACATAGTTTTGGCAGACAGGCCACCCTTGTTCAGAACTGGGGAAGCAAGTGAATACAGAGTAATGAATCACTTGGGAATGAAAAAAGATTTGTATACCTGATGGGTTCAGAGAATGCTGGCAGAGCCTACTAACAATGAAAGAAAAAAGAATGCACGCGCTTTGGTGCTCGTCTGTCTTTTCATTTGATTTGGTACGTTGTGCCGATGATTTCATCTTAAGAAATTGGCATTATAGACTTGATGAAACTGAAGGACCTTTCGTAGGAAAAGGCTGTACGAATGTGGAAGAAAGAATTCTAAGTTTTACATTGAAGAAATCCCAGAAAACTTGTCTCACAATACCTTGAATGTTTTAATGTGCAAGTTGACTTTTGAAAACTAATCTAACCTACAGTAGTGCTCAGAAAAGTAGTTACAATTCGTTTTTGGCCTGAATTTTAAATAGAACAATTAAAATGGCGTTTTTGTGTGTTCAAAATATAAGGGCGTTTAAGACTGTTGTAAGAGAGAAGCACAAAGAGGGACTGACAGAAGCATAGAGAGAGAATCAGATTTTGATACAGAGCAGTTTTGATAATCTATATTAGGGATATTTACATATTTTTTCAAGAGAATTTGAGCATGCTCCGTGCGACTTCATAGAAGAAGATCAATAGATAAATACACGGATGTGAACAAAAAATACAAGGGTTGGATAGAATAATATGAACACCTGTGACATAAGACAAAATAAATGCATTTAATAATACGGCGATGGCCCTCCTTTTGCAATAATTACAGCTTGTAGTCAATGTTGGATGGACAAATACAAGTCTTGCACAACAGTCACAGAGATAAGCAGTTTCTCCTCTTGCAAAAAGCTCGCTAATTCAGAAAGTGTCCTTCGAGATTGAAACCTAATATGCAGCTTGGCCTCCAAAATCCCCCAAAAAGGTTCAATAATATTACGATCAGGGGACTCGGGGGGGGGGGGGCCCGCAAGTCGAGTTGTTGTAGTTCATAATCGTGTTAAACCAGTCTCGGGCAATTCGAGCAGTGTGAACGGAAACACAGGTCATTCATCAGGGAACGAGGGTTCACGCATTGGATGAAGATGGTCGGCCAGAATACTGAAATAGTCCTGTGCTGCAGCTCGCCCATGCAAGACAACAAGTGGGCCGAAACCACGTTAAGGCTTCCCCCCTCCCCTCCCCCACAGCATCACTGATTCTCCTCCAAGCTTAACAGTAGAAAGGAGACAGCCAACATCCTAGGCTTCTGTTGGTGTTCTCCAAAAGTAAATACGTCCGTTTGTCTGGAATAATATGAACGGCGATTCGTCTGACCAGACGGCATTTTCTCATTGTTGTTGCATCCAATTTCTATGCTCACGAAACCATTTTCGTCTTTTAAGTGCATGGAAATGTGTTACCAATGGTTTTGGAATAGCCCTTCCGCCGTGTATGTTCGCTGCCGGGTTGTTTTTGTCGATACAGCTTGTGTTCATCTCGGATCTTATTTGGGATGATGTTGTCTGTATCTGGCTACAATTCTCTTCAAAGCCATTCTGTTCTATCAGTGAGCTTCGACTTTCGGCCACTGTTGTGCTTGGCAGATGATGTCTTGCACTGTTTCTTATTAGGTGTCGACAGAGTATTTCTCCCATCACCAATAAGGGTGGCCGTTTTCGTTACCGAGGTTCCAGCAAAACGAGGCCTACAATCCATGCCGCTTTCGAAATCTGAGAGGTCAGATTTCAACGCCGCAATACAGGGTCGGGGCACATTAATATGACCACCTCTCCTCGAACATGTTGGAACGTTCCATGGTATGCACATGAAAAATCATTGCATGTCATTAAAAGCTGACAACAGCAGACGTGTAGTAGCATCCGTTAACAGAGCAATCTTCGCCGTCATGGGCAGAGCAAGTGACCTGTCGGACCTCCAAAAGGGGATGATCATTGGCTTATCGGGCCAAGGGGGGCAGCATTTCAGAAACGGCCAGCTTTGTAAACTGCTCTAGGGCTGCCGTTGTGAAGGTGCACCGCGACTGGACGAACCAGACTGTTTCGAGCAACCGAAGAGGTAATTTGGGGCCCCACGGGCCATCGATCCTAGAGGCGAGCGTCGGTTACGACGCCTGGCCAAGACCAATCGGCGTGCCACTGTTGAGCAACTGACACAGCAAATAGTGGGACCACTATACATGTCAGTACCAAGACAGTGCAACGATCCCTCTTGAGGTTGGGGATGCGGAGCAGGTGTATGGTAACAGCACCCATATTGACGCCCGTGCATCGCCGAAAATGCCTCCAATTCGCAATGGACTCCCGCCATTGGACCTCGGCCGAGTGGCAAAGGGTTGCTTTCTCTGATGAGTCGCGGTTTCTGGTGAGCAGAGTGGACGGACGATGGAGAATTCACCGGGAAGCATCTGAGAACAGGTATCCCGACACCTTCGTTGGCAGACGACAGGCTGGTGGGGGAGGTGTGACTGTTTGGGGGATGTTTTCTTGATATGGTCTGAGTCCACTGATACCGCTGGAGGGTACACTGAATGCTGTTCGTTACCTGACTATCGTCGCAGAACAGGTTCACCCCTTCATGTCGACAGTGTTTCCTCAGGGTGATGGCACCTTTCAACGGTACAATGCTTTCTGCTATACTGCCAAAGTTGTCCACGACTGGTTCGAGGAGCATGAGGATGAATTCAAGCTACTCCCATGGCCACCAAACTCCCCGGACCTCAACCCCATTGAACATTTGTGGGACCATCTCGATCGCCATGTCGGCAAGCTGGACCCTCCACCATGCACGGTTAATGAATTACGGGATGCACTGATCGCCGAATGGACCCTAATACCTGCAACCACCTTCCGAGGACTTATTGACTCTCTGCCACGTCGACTAACTGGTGTGCTTGCTGCTAAAGGTGGATATTCCGGATACTAGCAGGTGATTATATTAATGTGTCCCGACCCTGTATATTTAGCATCCGAACGCTTTCGCTGCTACTAATAGTTTGATGTATATACATTTTCGCCCGCTAGGTGACACGGTACGACAGGATTCCCTAGAGCATTATATTTACGTAGGTGTTCATATTATATTCTAAACCCTGTACATGTTAAGCAATACAATAAATATACCTTATCAGATGTGAATTTTCTAGAGATTGATCCTGAACCGGGCTCGGTAGAGCGTTTCTAAACATGTGAGCTAAAATTAGAAAAAGATATATGTGGAATCTCTAATATTAAAACAGTTTGTATTATAAAGTCACTCTCATTGGAAATATTACAATAACACAAATCGGCTAACGTGTATACAACTCTTGGACATAAGTATTTAATATCAGTTGCCTTACCATTTCAACAAACAATCAACTCGCTTAAAAAACAATAAACAAACTAAAAATTAAACAAAAATTTACGCATTGATAAAAGGCATGCCTCTTTACAAATTTCCATTAAGAACGTTATCTAGTAGTAACAAGTTAAATAATAAAAAAATATTAAGTTAAATTTATACTGGACAAAAATATTTAATACTGATTCTGCTTGGACAAAAGTATTTAATACTTCTTAATATTCTAATTTTGCTGAACTGATATCCTTAACTACCTCTACAATCAAATGGATTTGACCATGTTAATGAAAAAACCCAGCAAAAAAACTGTTTTTTCCATATAATATTGCAATTGAAACAACAAAGTCATGGGTAAAACACGCGAACTTTCCATAGATGCAAAAAACAATCGTAATTACATTGTGTAAAGAAAACAAAACCCAAAAAGAAATTGCAACCATTGTAGGATGCAGCCAAGGAACATTTTCTAACATTATAAAGCGTTTTCGAAATGAAAAAGTACTAACAAACAAGACACGTAGTGGTCGTCCAAGAATCACTACAAAAAGACAGGATAAGACTTTGAAGAAAATCTGCCTACAAATGCGCAAAGCATCGTCTAAACAGATGAATATAGAGTGGAAGAAATACCAGGCCCATACATCAAGCCGTACTCTCAGACGACGTCTATCCGAAATGGGTTTTAAGCGAGCGGTAGCCAAAAAAAAACCCTCACCTGTCACGTCGTCAGAAGCAGGATCGTTACAAATGGGCCTAAGCCAAAATAGACTGGACCGAAGATGACTGGAAAAACGTTATTTTTTCAGATGAGTCCCGTGTGTGTCTTGGGCTTGGAGATGGTGGTCAAGTTTATGTGTGGCGACGAGTAGGCGAAAAGTTGCATGATGACTGTATTTAAGCAAGGAATTATGGTTTGGGGTTGTATAAAGGATAAAGGCCCTGGTCGTTTGTGTATCCTTAAAACAACAGTGACAAAAGATGTGTACGTTGAAATACTAGATCGCTTTCTGATTCCAACTCTAGATAATTTTTTTGATGATGATGATACTTTCATCTTTCAAGATGACAATGCCTCATGCCATCGTGCAGGACTTGTCAAACAATTTTTAGAAATCCACAACATTCCGACAATGACTTGGCCAGCGGATAGTCCTGATTTAAACCTAATTGAAAATATTTGGTTGATTTTCAAAAAATTAATTGATGCTAAACATCCTACCAATTTGAACGAATTGCGAGTTGCAATCCGAGATAGTTGGCAAGAAATTAGTACAACTGAGTGTGCTAAACTGTATGCAACCATGCCACGGCGAGTTACGGCAGTAATTAAAGCCAAAGGTGGTTGCACAAAATACTAACGATTGGTTAGTACTTAAAATATCGATTGATTTGTTAAGATATTAAATACTTTTGTCCAGGCAGCTTTAATATTAAATATTTTTGTCCAACCTTGAATATGTTTAATTTACTGTCACATTCTAAGTTTTTGTTAATGACCAGAAAAGTTCACTTAATATTACAAAAAATTATTTGTTTTGTTTCTGTATTACGTTTTATTGGTTTATTTTGTTTCTAAATTAGTGAATTATGTGAATAATAAAAGTATTTTGAAACACACAGCTTGTCGTTATTAAATACTTATGTCCAAGAGTTGTATTATGAAGTCTCACGTGTTTATTTATTCAAGACAAATTGGTCTAGTTATATCTCCATTAAGGTTGACTTTATAGGGCATTTTATATATCGCATTTAATTTAGAATTCTTATGGACGTTAAAACGTTTTCCGCACTAACCCTTAGGAGGAGGATCATAATCATCGGATGGATACTTCTCCAGGGCGTCAGATCCTGAAGGACATATGAATCTAGTTTCCTCATTTGCTGGTCGGCCAAAACTAAATATACAGAATAAGAAAGAAATTAAGGGATGTAACATATAACAATCCCATCCCCCGAAAATAAGAAAATGATTACTTTTCGTTTAATATTTGTTGGCTTGATTCAGGAAGAGCTGTAGTTTCTAAAAAAAGAGAATTATTCTCCAAGTATTATTAATTTATATTATTATTTACTTATAAATATCAATCAGCTTGATTATCTTAGTACTTGACATGTTTCTTCTCCAGGTTCCTGAATAGAAATCTTGAGAGGGTCCGGC
This sequence comes from Rhysida immarginata, assembly GCA_023313115.1. Lineage (NCBI taxonomy): Eukaryota > Metazoa > Arthropoda > Chilopoda > Scolopendromorpha > Scolopendridae > Rhysida > Rhysida immarginata. The sequence continues at coordinate 124,906 of JAHWFO010065898.1, forward strand.
AGAAGTCAATACAGTTGCGTTATCAGGATAATAGTCAGACATATGTGAAGTTGCATACGGTGAAGGCTCTAAAATATGAAAAAACATATATTACTAATGTATTAATACACTGCGTAGTAATAATTTCACTATCTTACCACTACCTAACCTTTCATGCCTCTTCGAGACAAGGTTGACATCCGACCAGCATATCCATAGTCCGGCGGTATGTTTCTGGAATGTCTCACCCATGTATTAATTGGGTTGGTTTCTAGAGAAAATTCTGAAATATAAACGAGTAAATGGTACATTGGGTTTTCCTTTTAAAGGATAATGTTCACATTCTTGTTAATGTTCACTTCTGGTAGGGCACCATTGAATGTGCCCCTGCGAAAAACGCTTATCTATCGTATGCTTAAAGAGTTCATAAGGTGCCATACTCGCAGAAGTCATATGGGGACAGATCTGGACTATAGGGGAGCGGGTGCTCAGGACTCCCCACTTGAACTTCTGCAGACGTTCCTTTGTTGCGTTGTGTACGGTCTAGCGTTGTCGTGCAATCCCACGAGAAAATTTACGAAGACGTTTTGATTTGATTGCCTTCATGAGCTTCCAGATCTGTTCCCATGTGACTTCCATACCTTCGGTGATCTCTATAAATCACTGCGAGGACAACGGTTTCAAACGGACGATGAAGATGAAGAAGTGCGTGCGCAATTGGTTCAAACAGCAGCCAAAGAATTTCTACGAGCATGGCAATCTGCGGCTGGTGTCGCAATGGGATAAGGGGTCGTCCATAATCCACGTGGACAGAATTTTGGACTCTTTTGCCCCCTTCCCTCCCCTTAGTGGACACATTATAGACAACTTTTAAACCCTCTCCCCAAAATCCACGTGGACAATGCCCTAACCCCCCCCCCAAAAAAAACCCCCCACAAATTTAGTCATTTTTTCTTCTCTCCATATATTCATCAGTTTCCCAAACTGGTGTTAACATTTTTTCCAGGTGTATGATTGGGGCCTTTTTAGTGCTGGACCCTTGATCCAAATACTGAAGTTGTTTTATGTGTGTTGTTTCGATAATCATGAAAATTCGGCAATGCTTGCTCCCGAAACACGTCATTTCGGCCACATATGTGCCCGAAACACGTCAATTCAGCCAGGTATGTGCCCGAAACTCATCATTCCAGCCACGTATGTGCCCGAAATACTTCATTGCACCATTCGATATCCTCACAATCCAACAACTCATTGCGAATTACGACCATCAATTCTCTGCGTCGTTTAGCAGCACCACGTACAGGACTCTGTCGAATGATTTCAGAAACAGCCACTTTTGATTTGTTGCACCTGCAAAATTTTTAATTAATAATTTGATAAATTGAATGTGAATGTTCATCTAGTATACATATATGACCATTTCTGATGAGTTTGTGCACGTTTTTGTGCCCACATGTTTTGCAAGTCCGTGCTCCTAATTGTTCAGTAACTGAAGGATTAAAAGCACTTATACACAAATCTATTAACGTGTAATTTAATTTTTGGATTAAAATGAGATAAAAACTAAAGTATTTAAAGTTTTTTTATTTTTTTTAAATTTTATTTATTATTTATTTATTATTATTATTTTTAAGTAAATCAAATTTTTTTAGTTTAAGATTCCAGATTGAATTTACAAAATTTGTCAATTATAAGTCCACGTGGACGATGGCTGTACATACCCAATCCCCCCTGTGGACCAATGTGGATTTTTCTTAAACCCCCTCCCCCCCTTTCTTCTGTCCACGTGGATTATGGACGATCCCTAAATGCCTAAACAACTGTAGACAATACTTTTGAGATCCGTTAAATAATTACTGCGAAATATCCTTTGCCTCGTTTTTTGATTGACTGTACTGCGTATAAAGTTAACATACTGAAACGTCGTCTTAGGGGAGAAGGCGCTCCACAGGAGACAAGTTGGCTCTATGGAAGCGGAGAAGGATAAACAGAAACACCAAATCAATCAGTATAAGGCAAAATGAGCAAATCAGGAATTGTGTAGGATCACGTTTATTTCAAAATATTATCAGGGGCAATAACTGAAATGCAGAAAAACCAACACCACAAAACGTGTAATTCGAGCTAAAGTAATGACAATAAAATAAGATTCAAAATAAGTATCTCTGGTTTTCATTTTATCTGTCACAGATAACACTGTCTTGTTTCTTTTTCCATTGTTTATAGTCAAAATCTCAGTCTTATCTGGTCATAAGAGCCGTAATCACTTGCCGTACGCTGCATGAACTCATCGCGGAGAAGGACCACGGGTTAGTCGATCGCTGTTACGCATGGGTTTGGACGCCCGGCTATATTCTCTTATCTTTAAATAGAAATAACATCTTGAGCATTGTCATTCTTCAAATTTTTTACCATCTTACAGTCTATGGGATTAATACTGAAAATACCAATAACACTAGCCAACAAAATTTAAGTTTTTTTCTTGTAACTAAATGCAAATGGGTGATTTTTGGTAATATTTTTTCTGCTGATTACGAATATAATTTTTAAATTTCTCTAGCACGCACAGTTTTCTTGTTTTACAATGAAACATTTTTAAATCATTCAGTGTTTGGGGCCTGGTAAATTTCCTTGCGGCCCGAAAATATGGATACTTTAACATTGTAGCCGCTTCTCTTCACACCCATTACTTTAACATAGAAGTATCGATGTGCATAACTTGGAAACTTGACGTGATAGAAAAAATCTAAAAGCAGATTCGGATTCTACATACAAATTACTACTAAAAACAAAATGTGTGTTGACTAGTGTAATCAAACTCTTGAAATGTCATTAACAGGCGAAGTCTAAAAGTCATTATCTTTATATATAGGACAAATGTAATCTTTAGACCTGATTAATAGTTTTCCATATATCGGTTATCAAGATTCACTTGGAGTTCACACGCCAGCTTAGGCCATTAAGCTTTTCTTTTGTTCAATGCATGGTTCAAATTATTCGACGGCTTTCCCTGGCGTTTTGCTTTTGATTGAAGAAGAAAAGCAGTACGTGCCGCAAATGCTCTTTATTTGGCTCGAAACTCGACATGTTTACCACACGAAAAAAAAAGACGCTTACTCGAAATCGTTTAAACATCAACGGCCTTTTGAAAGGTACGGACATAGCTCCAAAATGACATAAGAATGCCGGCTGCACGTTAAAGAACCCTTGCGAGGCAAAATTTGCGGCCCCTATAACGCTATCCTGAAATGACCATAGCAGTTGAAAAGGACGTTAATACCAAACAAACCAAACCAAACCAACCTTGTCAATAATAAGTCACATTGTGAATTCATTTTTTTTGCCAGGGGTTGTATTTTAAAAGTTTAGGTGAAACACCCTGTATATAGGCGGGCTGACTTACTGCTTGGATAGGCATGAAAGTTCATAAGTAAGTAGTATAATTCTGCTACATGACTTAATTTTCTCATAAATTTTAAGCAAATTATTTCTAGTTTATTACCTGACGGGGCTCCAATGCTTCCATTTCTTCGTTTCATAACAACACAAACGACAACAGCAGCTATGATCACAACAATCAACAAAGCCACAGCAGGAACAAAAATTAAGGGATCCAAATGGAATATATAGACAGGCTGTACACTATCATAAACATCCTTAGAAATAGTTTCTAAAAATGAATTCGAATACATAAAGAAGTTATTTCGAATCGAACACTATTTCAATATATTATTCAGTATTCGTTTAAAAACTTATTTCTTCACCTCCAGAAATGGTAAGTGTAGCAAATGTGTATTCCAATACATTTGATCCACCAGCTCCTTCTATTATTAAACGCAGCATGTACCAGGTGGCCGGGGTTAATCCGGATATAACCATTTTCTTCTGAGAAGGTGAGATATTTGTACCTAAGACAGTCCATTCCTTAGCAGTTACTGCTTTATATTCAATTCCAAAATGCTGAATAGGGCATCCTGTTGAAGGCCACGTATCCAAATGTACTGTAGCGAATGTCGAACCTTCATGGATCAATAAGTTTTTTGTTGGAAGATCTACATCTAATAGAAACATGTTTGATTCAAGACCTAAATGCTAATGTTATCCACTATAAAAAGTGATATTTTTAATATTAATAAACAGGAGCAAAGCAAATTTCCTAACTTGCGCCTTCAGTAGACACTGTAATGACGTCAGACGGCTCTCCGGTACCAATATAATTGAAAGCTTCCATAAATACTTGATATGTTGTACCACATAGCAACCCGTCTAAAGTAAATATTCCGTATTCTGGGCGAAGTTCTTTGGTATTCCAAGACTCAGTTTCTTTCTTATAATATAAAAGATAACCTGAAATAAGATAATGTTTAAATGACTACAGTATTCGAATATATTCTTTACGTCATTTTAAATGCAACATTATATCATATAAAAGCCACGTGAACTATTACTAATAAAAATCTCATTGATTGTACAATGAGGAGAAATAACCTGCCTCTGATGGGATCTCCTCCATTCATCAATGCTTTCCACTGTAGTTGAATGCTTGATTTTGTCTTTGATACGATGTCAATTTTGGGAGCAGAAGGAGGTACTACCATAAGAAAAACAACATAGAATCATAGTTGTCAGTTTCATATGAATAATATTTTGTGACATTTCACGTATTTGTTTTGAATATTTAAACATGTTAATTCACAGGGGTGAATTTTTGTGGGTTCTTTAGAATAGATTTTGTGATGGTCTTTGGAGATATAGGTTCTTTATTTGTGATTAACCTATTAGTGTTTTATTTGTATTGAGATCTACAATTGAGTTATTTGTGTTTTATAAAAAAATAGATAAATAGGATTTTTGTCAATGAGTTGTTAGGTAGAGGGGGGTGTCAATGTAGAACGTGGAAATAACGAAAATTTTGGTCTTTTGCATAATTGATGAGGTTGTATTATTTATCAATTCGTAGAGTATGTTTTTCATGAAGTCAAGAATTGAGGTTTATTTGTTGGGTAAACGTGTTTCTTGAGGAATTTTATTTAAATTTTCTTGGCGAAAGTGAGGCCGGAAACTGAAACTTTAAGAGGATGCTCTGTGTAAAGGGGGCAGGTGAGACAGATTCTAAACCTCTACGAAGCGGGTGGAGCCATGCATCCCACAAGCAGATTGGAAAATTTTATAGAGTTGGTGAATTAAATGTTGAGGAAGGGAGCCCTTATTTGTTATGCAGTGAGTGAATCTACATTCATGTAACAGGGTAAAGATGTGTGAAGGTAGGTGGACTGTGAACTCATTGCGGACGAATCTAAAAATCTAAACTGAAAATTCAAAATTTAAGCAGAAAGTAGCCACCCCATTTCAATCTATAGATTCCTTTTATTCCTTTTGTGCGTTTTCTTTCATTTCGTTTGAAATGTCATTGAGTGATGAGCATATGATATGAAGTAGCCTAGGTGGCATGTTAAAGAACTTCTCCTGTGTTTAGAGATATTTTGGAAAAAAACCCACTGATGTGTATTGAAGTAATGAGAATTCTCCACACAAGAAAGAATTATATGAATAATAATTGGGTGATAAAATAAGATGTCAAATGGATTCTGATTTATAAAGATATTATGCAAAGATTCCCCAAATATAGAGAAAAATGAGATTTAATATTGATGGTGAATTTTAAGAATCAGCAATTCTACAGTCTATGAGAGCGAGACGACTTCTAAGAGGAGTAATACAATTTTGCAAGTAAAAGGAGAATGCATTGAGTCAACACGATTTGAGAAGGCAACCGAGATTATTCAAGCTACGTATCAACTACATTGGATTGAGTGTAGGAATTTGTCGAACTCTCCTTAGACATTTTGAGAGAATATACGAACTCATAGGGAGATTGATCCAAATTCCTCTCTCAAAGCACAGCGTTTGAACTTCAGGTGGAATTTGTGTGTATTCTAATTTTCCTCTTGTGAAAATTCAGTGCAGTGTTAAAGTTCGTTTTGGATAAAATAAGAGTTTTTTGTGTGTTGTGATACTACTATTGTGGATATAAGACTTCAGACTGGCGACTGTTTTGTAAGTGATAAGTTATTATTTCTTATTATTTCTTGAGTTATAAGTTCATTGATAGATAAAATATTAAGGTTTTAGTGAGACCCATTCAGAGTGGTCACTTGAGCACAAATCATATTAAAACTTTGATAATATTGAGATGATTAAGGTTTGCATTTATTAAGAATAATATAAGCTTTTTTTCTGATTAACATAATTTAATCATGCAGCTGCATTTTTCAATTACCTTGAATTTTTAATATAGTCAATTTTTATTAGTAAATTATTCTTTAGAAGTTAAGGTCATTTAAATTTATTAGTTTTCTCCATTAAATAATTTTTCTTGAAATAAAGATTGATTTTGTTGTGACTCTAACACTTTGCCTGCTTATTTCTTTTTGAAATATTTCACCCTTAGGCACCTTTTAAAAAAAATAGAGAAAAGTTTTATTTTTCCGAACCCGACAAATTCTGTTGATTACTTGAGATTGAGCTAGCCTAATATGGGGCAAGAAATGGAGGAGGGTGTTACAATGGCCTACAACGTGGGGCTAAAAAAGGCCTTACAATGGCACCCAAAATATAAGAAGAGAGGTAAACATTTTAATCAACAGAACAAATGTGTCACAATTTACATAAAATTACTCTAGTGTACATACAAATAATACATTTATGTATGTCAAGGATTTATACCACATGACCCATCTTACCTACTTACCTCAATATACCTTGCACTATAATTTCTTTCGTAGAAGTTTACCAAAAATTAAAAAGCACAACGCTTCAGAAAGTCATTATGCCATACTGTACCTTGGACAGTTAAAGTGTATTTAGTTTCGTCTCTTCCGTGTTCGTTGTAAACAGAGCAGATATAAATTCCTGAATCCACATTCATCACTTTATTAATGGCAATAGCACCATCCGCTCGAATTTGTATATGGCCATTTTCAATTACAGGCTCACGTCTAATAAAGTAACATTCAGAAAATAAAAAAGAAAAAATGATAATAAGATATAGTGCAATGGGGTTTATTTAAATAAAAATTTGAACTGTTTTATGCTAATTTGTGGAACTATTAACATTGCTATAAACAGAATGAAGTGTTTTAAGGTTTCTTTTTCAAAACATAAAGTTGCACATAAACTACTTTGACAAATGTAGGTGTTCTAGTCTAATTTGAATGTGTTGATTCCAAATCTGAACAAATTTCTCTATCATGTCAGAATGTATTTATTGCCACCAAGTATTGACAAAAAGTTATGTGGAAAGTGATGACAATTCTGCTGGTGGACAAGATGCTTACGAAACTAATGATGAAGGAAGAAAGCCTCACTTATTAAGTCAATCAGATTTAAATGACCTCGTAAGAGACCTCTCTTTATCTAAGGAGAAGGCCGAAGAGCAAATCTTTAAAACATTTTTGAATAAATGCTTTATCTTCGTCTACTGTATGGAAATATTTTTATGACATATAAGCAATGTTTAACACCATTTTAAATGTCTAAGTAAGATAATATTGGTAAAATTTCAGTTGTGTAAAACAATCTCAATGTCAAATTTAGACATTGGTAGTTTCTATAACTCGAGATCCTGACGTGGTAGAGAAATTTGGAGTGTAGATTTGGAATCAGCACACTCATTTTCCCCAGTAGCAAAAATATTTTGACCAGTGTAATCAATCCCTTTTTGATTTTGGAAGATTCCCAAGAAAATTATCATTAATAAGATATAAGGTCGTATGCAAAATTAATCTGCTGTTTTATCATTTTTTTACTTCCTTGTACGAAGTAAAGGAAGTATTGTAGTCGCGAAAAATTTCGGTTCTTCAGATTTCGACGGAAATATTCATTTTGACAACTTTCGGCGTACCTATATATCTCGAATAACTCAAAAAGATTAGCCGTAGAATGATGAAGTTTTGTATTTGGGACTGTTGTATCATCTAGTTGTGCACCTCTCCTTTTGATTGAAATCGGCTGGGCAAAAAATGTGTATACTGTCAGACCTCTAAATAAAGCGGGATTTCAATTTTGAAACATTTGGATTTTGAACTTTTTCTTCTTAAATGCAGTAATAAGCCCTCTTTGAGAGCTTTTCAAAGATATATCATAAGTGTAACTTATTTTCATTGGCTCCGGAGTTATAGCCAAATAAAATTTTAATTAATGAAATATTTGGATCTTACAAAGAGAAGGCACGTCACCTCAAATCCGACTTCATGTACATATAATTTTTAACTAGTTTTATTTATATATATTGATTTATTAATAATTATTAGCCTCTGACTGTAAAAATTTTTAACAATAAATTCAATAATAACAATACATAAGAAACTAAATAAAAAATTCAGAAGTTATTAGTGAAATAAAATTTTATGTACATTTCATTTTAATTCAAAATTTTTTGAAAAGGAACACTTTGGTTTTAATAAGGCCAGTGTATTATTACTAAGTTGAGAAAGTATTTAGCGAATCAACCCTAAATTTCTGTCTTGTGGGGATCCTCTCTATACCAAGTTGCGACGTCGAAACATCGTATGGCAAGAGTTCGACTATCTCCAAGAATTTTGGCAAGAGTTTGTGTTTCATTGTGATGTAAGTAAATTCTTAGAGCTTTCCTAATAACATTGATACCTTACATATTATTATGTATTAAGTACACACACTGGGCAATGAATTAGAAACCCGTGATGAAGTCTGCCAATGAATTAGAAACCCGTTACTGATATATAAAGCGGGGTCACATGCCAGAAACGATTGTGATATGCAAATGAATGCAATCATGTGAGGTACATGCTCATTCCAAGCTGCAGGTAAGGGCAAGAATAAGCTGCAGCTGCTCAAGTTGAGCAAAATGGGGAAAACAGCAGAACCTGTCTGAGTTCCAAAAAGGAGTTATTGTGGGAGCCCATCTAGCTGAAGCTACGATTTCCAGGACAGTACAACCAAACACCTCCTTGAAAGAAAGCCTCACAACTGAAAATCATGCATTGTTACATCATCATAAGTTGACCAAATTTAGGGCTTATTATTGGTAGAAATACGATCAACAATGGCCGAATTATGATGATGTAACAATATATGACGTTTCAGCTGTGAGGCTTTCTTTCTAGGAGGTGTTGGTACAACTGAGCGGTATCTCAAAGGGTCAGGTCTCCAAGGTGTTCAATGCGTGGAAACGGCAAAATTGTGGATCAAAAACAATCAACACAAACAGGGACCGACGTCGTCTGAGACGGATTGTGCGGCAAAACCGAAGGTCTACTGTGGAGCAACTGACGGCAGACTTCAATGAAGGATCATCCCAACTCATCTCCTCCAGAACAATGCGCCGAGAGTTGAAGCGAATAGGGATGGAAAGTCGCATGCCAGCGAGGAAGTCCCTGGTGTCAGCAATAAACCGGAAAGTTCGCCTGCAGTGGTGTAAAGAACGGTGTGACTGGACAGTAGACGACTGGGAAAAAGTGAATTGTTACACATTGTTTTGCACCGATGGCCGGCAGAGAATTTGGCGGCAGCCCCATGAAGCGATGGACCCCTCATGTGTTGTGAACACAGTTCAAGCTGCAGGAGGAGGTGTCATGGTGGGCCATATTTTGTTGGTATGGCAAGGGTCACCTGATATTCCTTGACAGTCGGGTGAAAGCCAAAGATTACCTGAACATTGTTGCAGATCAAGTCCATCCTACAGTGGTGCATTTGTACCCAAATGGTGACGGGTTCTTCATGGACGACAATGCTACTGCCCATCGAGCAAGAATTTTTCAGGAGTGGTTTTCTGAACATGACACCGAGTTGCAACATCTGCCGTGGTCAACGCAAAGTCCGGATTTGAATCCGATCGAGAATGTTTGGGACATGTTGGAAAGCGACATTCTTCGAAGGCATCCGCTTCCGTCTACTCTACAGGACCTGAAGGTGTCTCTGACGAATGCATGGTCTGCGATTACCTTACCTGCATTGCAACACCTTGTAGAGTCCATGCCAAATTGCGTATGTTCTGTAATTACAGCCAAAGGAGGGTCAATACCATATTGAACGAAGGTTTCTAATTCATTGGCCGGTGTGTGTAGATACTTCGTATTAAACACGTAATGTAGTTTCATCTATCTTATATGGCCCTATACATAAATGGAACTATTGAATTGGTCAAAAGCTATTGTACTGTTTCACAATCTTGACAAAAGGTTTAATAGCTCACTGATATGGAATCTTATAATTATAAGCACATTTCTTTATAAATTACAATTTTTATCTGTGTAAATGTATTTTATAAATGGAAAATAAGAGATAAAAGTTTAGGTCGTTCAAAAATGATTGGTAAAGTATCCCCACCCCCCCAACTCCAGAAAAGTAAAATTTTGAAATGCGCGACCAGTGTGAAGATGATTATAGTTTCTTACTCATACGCATAAGCTATAGTTTTATTAGGCTATTTTGATATTTACAGGTGCTTTTTTGGAGAAAACGAGAACACATGGACGAAGATAATCCTGGGCAACGATTGCCAGTCTGGTTTCTTTGGAGGGATGGAGTGATTGCTCTGTCATCCGCACGAGGTTAGCAGCCGTATTTCACTAAATATGAGCACTCTTTCGTTGAAATGATTTCCGCTCGTTATGTGGATTAACAGTGAGGATTAAAATTATTGCAGCAATTGCGATTGAGCTGGAAATGGGAGAGCTGCATTGTCTCTCGAAAATAAAAATGGACGGCTACACGTCATTCATGATATCATTGCCAACCAGGAGAAGCTAGGATAACTGTGCTACCTCCTTTTGCTACTATGAATCTTGAGACTATGTTCTCTTGAACACAATGAATGAGGAAGTGGGCCGTGAGATTTTTTCTCCAACAATGACTTTAAGTTGTAGTTGTATCCTAGCCTGATGATGAAGTTTATTCGAAACGCGTAGGGTCTCATTAAATACTTCTACTGTTTGCTAAATCTCATTATCTCCTTTTATTGTTCTCATTATTAGCAAACTAGATCACAATGCAGTTACTAAATGACTTTAAGGCGGCTGTCTAGAAGTTCAGCCGAAATACCCAAAAGGGCTTTAGTTTGGCATACGAAAACACCAAGAGCGATAGCAACAGTGCATAGATATTGGCTATAAATATGAAGAAAAAGATTATAGTACCATTTTTTTCGAACACCATAAATAAAAGAGACTTCTTACTGGAACATCCATTTTCTTTGTGGTGTAGGGATTCCAACAGCTATACAAGGCAACACGACATCTCTCTTCCATGGCGTCTTAATATTATCATCAAATGAAGCTGATTTAGCTGGAACTGTACTATATATATTCAAAATATAGCTTCATTCTACCAAAATCGGTTATTTTCAAAACCAAACTTCAAATTTTTGGAGAACACTATACCACACTTACCTATGGAATCGGCTACTGTTTGAGCGACGATGGTAGAGGATGGGCTTTCACCAATGACCGAATTGGATGTAACCCAAAATATATATTTGCGATTCTTTTCCAGTCCGTCTACCTGTATATATTCAATGTCTCCTTTGGATGAACGAATCGTTGCCTCTTTGATAAACTGCTCCGTCATCTGCGACTCAAAATCTACCTGAAATCAAAGAAAAGCGATTGAAAGGAAATTTTTGATTATTTAATATTCTGATTACACTGGCCAACAAAATTTAAGATTTTTCTTGTAACAAAACGAAAGTGGGTGATTTTTGGTAATATTTTTTTTGCTGATTATGAATATAATTTTTAAATTTCTCTAGTACGCACAGCTATCTTGTTTTACAATGAAACATTTTTAAATCATTCAGTGTTTGGGGCCTGGTAAATTTCCTTGCGGCCTCAAAATATGGATACTTTTACAATGTAGCCGCTTCTCTTCACTCCCATTACTTTAACATAGAAGTCTTGATGTGCATAACTTGGAAACTTGACGTGGTAGAAAAAATCTAAAAACAGATTCGGATTCTACCTACAAATTACTACTAAGAACATCTTGTGTGCTCTTAGTTACGAAATGTGTGTTGACTTGTGTTACACTGGTGGCCAAAGTTTGGACCAACCAGCAATGTCAAGAAAAACTGAATTTATAAGAAAACTGTTTTATACCTACAACTCAAAGTGAATATGAAACAATATTCAGGGAAGAACCAAATTTATTTCTGCGTTGTTGGTTTCTTGTTATCTAAAATCAAAATAAGACTGGCCAAAAGTTTGGACCACATTTGTAAAACAAAGGAAAAAAAGTATTACATCATTAAATAATGAATTATTTTGATATTTGAGATCATTTTGACTCTACACTATTTGACAAACGACCTGAAATAGAATTAAATACGCTTTTAATAACATTTGGCTTAAGAGCTTTCTGAATGGCTGCTATTAGTTGTTCTCGAGATTTGTACTGAGTGTTTTGGTAAATCTTTTGTTCCGTGAGATGCCACACATTCTCAATAATATTGAGATATCGATTTCGAGCAGTCCAAGTAAAAGTGGAAATGTTGTTGCTCTCAAAATAGGCTTTCACAACTCGTGGAGTATAGACTGCAAGACTGTCCTGCTGCTAAATCCATGATTTTTGCTTAAACTAGATCCTGCACAAAGGGATGAACACATTGTGAAGATCATCTTTATATTGAGCTGTTGTGCAATGTCCATCTATAATGTGAATCTTCAACTTTCCGTTGCTTCCAATGGCACCCAGAATCATCACTCTACTACCACCCATTTGCCGCTTAATTCGCAGTGGAACAAGTGTTTCTTTATCACGATGCTGTTCATAAGAAGCTATACTATCAGGACCATCCAAACTGATTCGTTTTTCATCAGAAAACACAACCAATTTGAAGCCTGTGTTTTCACGCAGATGTGTCTTAGCAAACTCCAGTCTCTCCTGCATGTGTTTCTGGTTATTGGCAACTTTTTGGGTATGATTTCATAGGCAAAGTTCTGAGCACGTAGTTCGCTGCGAATTGTTCTTCTTGAGGCAGCAAGTTGCAGATTAAGTTTGACTTGTGTGGTTTTGACAACATACCCAGATGTAATATCATATCTAACATGTCTCTTAATTCTTGATTTGTCTCTTCGCGTCAGTGCACAAGGTCGTCCTATTTTCCAGTTAACATTTTTAACAATTCTGATAAAGATTTGTAGCTCACACGGGAGATTTCAGCTACTTTTTTGAAGTTTGTAAATTGCTTGTTAAAATTTCTAATTCGCTCTCGTTGGCCTTCAGTTAACTTTCTACAATACATAATATGGTTTTAGTGCTCACCACACAACATGATGACTTGTAATATGCAAATTATTTGCATGTTTGTGATCTTGGTCCAAACTTTTGGCCAGTCTGATTTTGATTTCGGCAATAAAAAAGCAACGACGTAGAAATAAATTTGTTTCTTCCCTGAATATTGTTTCATATTTACTTAGAGTTGTAGGTGTAAAATATTTTTAGTATAAATTCATTTTTTCTTGATTTTGCTGGATAATCCAAAGTTTTGGCCAAAGTATATCTTCAATTTTCCAAATGATAAAATCTAAATGAGTCAATGAAGTTTAATAACGAAAATCTCTCATTAAAGTAATCCGTAATCCAGATAAAAATATATTTACCTCTTGTCCTTTTTCCAGTGACTTAAAATAAACATTATATTTCATAATGGAGCTTTTGGTTTTCTTTGAAGGTTTCCATGACACGACTACAGAATCCGAGGAAGAAGGCAGAACTTTAACAGCGACTGGTGGCTCAGGAACTAAAAAATTAAGTTTAACATGTAAAAGTATCAAATCACTGCTTCAAGGGAAATATATACGTATTCCTAAGTAAATGATATTTTTTTTTAAATTTTCATCCAATAGCGAAATAGTGAAAGATCAAAGCACCCAAGCCAGATTGTTTATATCTGTTACCTGCCAGTTCGCCCGCGTGATAATTCTTACTTATACAGCATAGCATAGAGATAAAAAGCTTGTTAATTAAATCTGTGTATTATCTATAAGGTTATCTGCAAAAATATGTTTACATAGTTGTGGGTAAATTTCATAGACAAACGAAATCCCATATGCGCAGTGATGGTTTCGCCTTTTGATGTAACAGTTTATATGGACGGTTGTTTCATTTTTATAGTGACAATTATTAAAACACCGTAGCACGGATTTGAAATGCACGAGTCTCCCATATAACGAAATCCCATAGTAATATGGCCCTAGGGGGAAGGAGGTAAAAGCATCCAGCCACACAGCTATTTCGGCTGTCCTTGTCGAATTACTCCAACGATTTTGAGAGAATATTTTTTATTAGGTTTTCTTAAAAGAGCTCTCCATGTAAGGCAACCGAGAATACTTTCTGCATTATGGAAAGCCTGTAAACATAATCGACCTCGCTTTTTTCGTAGAAACCTTTTTTGTCACATCGTTCTTAAGAGGGTCATTGTAATTCACAGATATTTTATTCGTGAGCAATAGCGAACGAGGATAGAGGAATAAAAAATATAAAATAAAATCTTTTAAAGAACACACTTTCACCTAGCGTAAAAGGGAAAGTTGAGAAGCTGTAGGTAATCAGGAAGTGAGCAAAATATTCATTACAAAATTTGCGCACAAACACACAAACAAGTGAAATTAAAAAAGTGTCCGTAACGCTCCCTGAGGAAGAAATTACATCATAGCTTTTCAGCAGCCAATAGTGCCGTGGTTCCTTCTTAGTAATTGTATTACTCTTTTTCACATCGTCCACTAATTTTGGTAATTATTGGTGAGTAGCGAGAGGAACAAAGCAGAGGAAAACGTAAAAAGGGAAGACGGAGCTAAGAAAATTGAAGATTTGAATGAAAATAGACGTTTGATAAGAAATTTAGTTTCGGGAATACTAAATGAGAAAAGGAAAAGCGCGGAATTAGTTCGAATGGGAATATACATGTAAGAAATTTTCAATGTTATTGAACGGAGAAGAGGTAGATGTATTGATGTCCCTACTGTTTTTTCTCACGTTGCTTCAACTCGAATTCGTCAAATAACCCCATTGGATTTAAATTTTTGGTCGAAAACTAATTAAGCGTAGAAGAACCAGGTAAAAGATATTACATTTCTTCTTTAAAAGACTGTTGGGACAGTTTACAGAAAGCTTAGCAGCCTTTATTGAAGGCACCTATCTCTCGGAAAGGATTTTGTGAAAAATTCCGTTAAAACGACTAATTTCAGATTATTTAGAATTAACATATTAAAAGAACCCGTGATAAGTTAAAATAACCTGGTTCACTTGTAGTGTTAAAACAATTGCTGTATTATATTTCTAATGCTCCAACCTTTTGGAATAGTGAGCCCTGCCCGAAACAACGTTTCTACAAAAAGCAGACCACCTTTTTCTTCTTGTGGAATAGTGAGGAGCTAACTCGTGTGATTTCTATAGGATTCTTCTCGCAAAAATCACTAATGCCTGTGTCCTGATAAGAAAGACACGTCTTTTTGCAATGTATACTTTGCTAAGCACAGATGTATTTTCCATGCGCAATGTGAAAATATGAAAGACAACTCTCTATTTAATGATCAAATATTTTAAAACTTATGGAGCTCACTTTGACTAACTTGTATTTCAATTGTTAAATTAAATCAGTTAGTCAAAATAAAATTTTGTTTATTTCTCAGAACTTCTGTACACTTTATAATCTTCCAGTTCGATATAAACTAAGATATCGAACAATTAATAGAAAAAGTGCCTTCACATAGAACGCAATAGATAGTGGAAAAATAAGTTCCAGTAGACCCACTTTCTCGTTACCATTAACATAAAATAACTCTCTGAATAGCATGTTGCATAAGCTCTCTCCCGAATTTCGAAGCTCAGTAGCTCATGGGCCGAGACACGTAACTGGAAGGGGGATGTATCAGTGAATAGAGTAAATATTCAGATTTTTTTTATAAATCTTACAAATGTTCGATACTGTCTCCCTTGATGACTCGATATACGTCAATCCTGTAATCTATCTCCAACATATACCGGGTGTTTCAAAAATGACCGGTATATTTGAAAAATCTAAACGGGCAGCGATAGAAATACACCGTGAACTAATTTCGAAAGTTTGTCTACCTGAAAATTTACTATTGTCCCAAGCATATTGCAACAAACTGTGTATTTCTATCGCTGCCCGTTTAGTTTTTATTGATTTTTCAAGTATCCTGGTATACCGGTCATTTTTGAAACACCGGGTAAGTGTAGCAGTTATATCAGTTACTCTTTGACGAAGCTCTGGCAAGTCTTTTGGTAAAGGAGACGTAAATGTACCGGGTGTTACAGATAACTACAGGGCAGTATAACGGGAACCCTACCCGCTCGATTGCAGGGGCCGGCTCGGTCGATTGGCAGAATGGAGGAAGATGAAGGTGGCCTGCAGCAGCCAGCAGTTTCCATAGTCGGAGAGGGGGGTGAACGTCAAAACTGTCATTTTTTGTCGTTCTTGTTCCCAGGTGACACTTTCTCAGCAGTATAGCAAACTCATCTGCTGTGTCTCGTGGCTTTGGCCCTGTGTCCGCTACGAGACGCAACCCGGGTTAGCCCGTGACGACCGAACATAATAATAATAAAACTGTGAAACGCTATTTTTTACTATTCTCCTCTGTTGAATTTTTGGTTTGTTTGTTGCTCCCCTCTAGCTGCGGAGGACATTCATTAAGCGTGTTTACTTTTTGTGTACCCCCTTACCCTGTAGTAGTACAGCGCGCAGCCCTTCTTGGCTCAATTTATCATGCCCTTTGCCAAACAAACAAGTTTAACAAAATAAAATTACCCAATTAGCAATTATCATGAGCAATCGAGTGGCTAGGCCTCCCGTTATACTTATCTGCAACACCCTGTACGAGGGTTGTCCAATAATTGAAGGTCTTTATTTTAAAAAAAATTCTGAAAAATTTTATTTTTGCAAAAAAAAAAAAAAATAAAAAAAAATGGCAATTTAGGTCTCTATTTCCATTATTTCTCGACATATTCCCCGTTACGATCGATACACATGGTTAGCCGTGGCACTAGGTCCTTGATTCCCTTGTCGTAGAATTCCCTTGCTGCCCTGCCGTCCTCAGCCATGTACTCACCTATTTCTCCACGTCCCCGTAGGTCTCAAAGCGTTTTCCGACCAGGTCGGGGCTGTGAGCAGGAAGACGAAGGACATCCCATCCGAATGAGTCCAAAAACACGATGTTGAAGTTGACTGTGTTGTCGTGAAGAAAACGCATCCCTTGGTTAGCATTCCTCGTCGCTTGCTTTGGATAGCCCTTCGGAGGTTTTTCTAACGCTTGGCAATAAGGATAGGCATTGATCGTTGTCTCTTGAGGCAAAAAATCGACGAGAATAACGCCTTTTCGATCCCAAAAGACGCTTGACATGATTTTACGGCTTGAGAATGTCTGACGAAATTTTCGGGCACGAGATGAAGAGGGATGGCGCCATATCATTGATTGCCTTTTTGACTCCGGGATAAGGTGATGCTTCTTCGCCTGTGACGATAGAGTCCAAAAAAGCCTCTCCTTTGGCAAAACGGTCCAAAAATTCCTGAGCGTTTTGCACACGATTTCGCTTGAGCTTCCGTCAGCATTTTCGGCATACCAGAGATGCATACCCCAATTCTTTTGGTAAAATCTTTTGTATGGTAGACTTACTGACCTCTGAGAACAAATTGGGTCACGGCGATCTTCAGTACTGTTCTTTAAAAAAGCATCATCCATTGAGGATCTTCTTCCTCTCCCCTCCTAGTGATGAACACTCGTTCTGCCACTCGAAAACTCAGCATATCACTCCCTGCCATTCCGCTGGTTCATCACATTACCATAAAGGACATGAGAGGGTGTTGGATTTCAACGGAGTGGACTCTCTTCTGGTTGAGAAAGCGAATGACTGAACTCACCTCTGGACGCCAAGTTCTCGAGACGACTCACTGCTCCTTCTGGAGGGACAAGTCCGCACTACATTCTAGTGTTGCCAACTTTTGATAATTAACGTCCGCATCGCCGTAAAATAAATAAATGTCTTTAATTCTTGGACAACCCTCATACATAATCATAACAGAAAAATTACATGAATGAAGTCAAGTGACTTGGAAGGCCGGGCAAAACGCAAGTGACTCATTCGTGAGAATGCTTGTATACTTCTCCTAGCGAAAAAACAAGTATACGGTATAGTCACCTGAAACTGTGGATGCGAATATACAAAGAAACAGAGAAGGAAAACACTTTTCCACTAAGTCATCGAAATGTACATTCGTGATTATATCGTATTAAAATTTACGTGGACAATTATTTGCTTTCTCTGTTTCATTTGTAAGAGACAAGTAATTATGCTATGGTATCTATAAGAAACTAATACAGCACAATAAATGCCGCCCAGCGCAATTTCAATTTTTCAAGTTAAAAACTTAGATATTCAAGTCTTTACAGTTTATTATTGTTAATAATAATAATTTTTTACAAGAAATGGATCTTTCCGCTAATATAAAACTTACCATCTTCGTGAGTTTTACAAAAGACTGCATCACTTTTAACTCCGTCTCCAATCTTAGTGAATGCAGTTACCTGAATACTGTAGTTAGTATTTACTTCTAAATCTTGAATGGTTAGCTTAGGGTTCTCTGTGGTTTTAGAAAGTCGTGCAGCATCTGCGATTAGATGAAAAAAAAAGTGCTAGTCTTTCCTAAATGTAACTTTTATAACTAGGAATGTAAATCTTTACATGAAACCTACCGTACCATTCTGAAGCAGGTTTATATAGAACTTTATATCCACGTAGTATACCATTAAGACTTTTCGATGGGGGAGCGTCCCACAATACGTAAATGCTCTTTGGTGATAATGTGGAACAACGAACCTTTTGAGGAGGTTCAGATGGTACTGAAAATTATCAGAAATTTTAAACAGGGTGTATATTCAACTTATAACAGTAGGCTATATAAAACAAATATTTACTGTACCACTTTCAGAAGTCATGGCAATAACAGTTTCAGAAGTGGGTCCTTGTCCAATTGAATTGTACGCTTGAACGATTATCTCATATTGAGTGAACATATCAAGATCTGTGAGTTGAAAAATTAAATCTTTATGATAATCTTCAGGAACTTCCAATTTTTTATAACGGTAGTCGCTGGAACCATCTACTTTCCGGAAACCGATTACGTAGCCACGAATAATCCCATTCCAAGTTTCACGGGGCGGAGGCTAGATGTAAGATAATTACACAATGTAAATGTACCTGTTCCGAGAATTTTTTCTTATATTAATTAAAAATTAAACTGATTTGTAATATTTTAAATATTATTTAGCGAGAGGGAACGTAATAGATTCATGAGAAAATTACAGGTTATACATCATTGGAAGAGGTTCCGGGAGACGACCGAGAAGATTGCAGGTCACCGCAGCGATGTGCTAGCCGGAGAAGAAATGTGCAATGACCATGACAACCAGAAGGCACAACAATCAGTTACAAATCGCGCATTATTTTTATTTGTGAAAAGAATCTGTTTCTGATGCTCCTCGTACGAGATGAAGTAAGCTGAAAATCAGATTATCACATTTGATGAAGAACCTGGGTAACACGATCCCTTATACTGTACTCTACCCTATCTGATTAACAAATGTTGATTTACAATAGGAACGTTTACGTTTTATCATTATAAAAATATTGCACAAAAAGTAGATGCCCTCAAACAACCATGGATAGACCACCTAAGGAGGTCTTAGAACATGCGTCATACAATCTCTAACTCTCGGGAGACGCACAAATCGAGGTAGCCGTGCAAATTGCTTCTCTTCTATCCAGTGGTTTTACGCTGCTGGTATCCGATTTGTTGCTAGTATCGATAATTCTGATAGGCATATCTTTTCCTTTATGTCCGCATTTCCTCACTGATTGTTCGCCCTTCGTATAAATAGCTTTTATCAAGAAACATTGTTGCTTGATCTGTATAATGAATTTTGTTTTTTTATTTGATTATAGGGTGTCTAAAGAGAAAACGTAAGCATTAAACATATGATCGTATAAGATTTATACGAATGATTTAAGATAAATATATACACTGAGTTAGCAAAACTCATGGGTTAGCAAGCACATTGATTGGGGCATGGCTCACGAATTCACAGGGGTAACGGATTCTGAGAATGGACCATTAAACGTTGTGGGAAGAGCTTGGATAAGTGATTAACCACAAATGGCACGTCGTCGCAAATTGACGTCTTTTGAACGGGGTATGATAGTAGGTGCCTGACGCATGGGATGTTCCATTTCGGCAGTGGTACAGGAATTTGACTTTCCCCGCTCAACTGTCTCCAGGGTGTATCGGGAATGGCTGGATGAAGGCATCACAGTCTACAATAGGCACCATACCGGGCGTCCACCTGCCCTGAATGATCGTGACCGGCGACACCTGGGACGAATAATTCAGAGATACAGGAGCGCAACAGTGCAGCAAATCACAGACCAGTTCGATACTGGCCGCACTAGAAACGTCTCTCGGTGGACAGTCCGTCGGAATCTGCATGCTCTACACGGGTGCCAATGCTTACCCAGCGTCATCGGACACTCCGGCGTGCATTTGCCACCAACCATCTTGGCTGGACTCTGCAACAGTGGCGTAACGTCATATGGTCAGATGAGTCACGATATCAACTGTACCACACTAATCGGAGGCACCGCGTGTGGCGCAGACCTCACGAAACGATGGATCCCGCATGCCAACAGGTGGTGGTGCAGGGTGGTGGGACGTCAGTGATGGTCTGGGGTGCATTTTCCTGGTTTGGAATGGGCCTTTGGTTATCCTGGACCAAACGTTGAATGGTCCACGGTATCGTCAACTCATCGGAGGCGATCTGCACCCGTTTTTGACATTTCAACACCCTGACGACGTAGCAGTCATTCAAGATGACAATGCTCCACCACATCGCTCCAATGTCGTCCGCGAATGGTTCGAGGAGCATGAAGGAGAGGTCCAACGACTGAGCTGGCCAGCCCGGAGCCCTGACATGAATCCCATCGAGCATATCTGGGATGCTGTTGAAGTCAGGCTCCGGGCACTGGATCATCCGCCCACGAACGGGCAGCAACTATCTTCGGCTCTGCAGACTATCTGGTGTCAACTGCCTCCAGAAGTGTACCAGGAACTTGCAGACTCACTACCACGCCGTATTGCTGCACTCCACAGGGCCAGAGGTGGCCCGACCAGATATTAAGTAACTATCCCATGAGTTTTGCTAACTCAGTGTACATAAATGAGAACCTAATACACAGCCCAAAAAATACCTGGATAATATTAACTGCTAGCCACCATAATGTTAACTGTATATCACATATAGCGATAAGAAAGTGTTAGGTCGTTTGTGGGAATGATATTCAATAAAAGTAGCTATGTCGACTCCCGTATATCACATCAACGCGGAAATTCGTTGCACGCGGGAACACAGACTATTGCTAGATTGATGAGAGCCAGAAATATTTCAACGAAACTTCCACTAAAGCACATATAGAGAGTAACCGGATAAATGAACTAATTCGTGGATATTTATATGATATAAAAACTGAGTGGTCTCATTTGATGTTTTATCCAGTTATGAATAATTTTAACTGTTTGCAATTTTCCTCTGGTTCTTGGAGTTGAAGATTGCACACAGGGTGATATCGCACAAACAAAACATCATCTGCAAATCACGAGCGCTAACTGCCAGTTTCTTTCATCCTTTTAATCTTGTGACTATTAACAATAAACTTTTGCAAGTCT
The DNA here is from genome assembly GCA_023313115.1 of Rhysida immarginata. NCBI lineage: Eukaryota > Metazoa > Arthropoda > Chilopoda > Scolopendromorpha > Scolopendridae > Rhysida > Rhysida immarginata. Next base: position 146,657 of record JAHWFO010065898.1, read on the forward strand.
TAATTATCATCTCCATTTGTGGAAGAGAATGGTAATAAGGTTCTCATAGAATGAAAAAATGGTCTGCATATCATGCAAAGCTGGTTCATTAAAAGTAAAAGTAATATTCATGTAACCAATATAAGAAAGCTATAAGAGAATTTAATTAAACTGAACTTCATCTTGAAATTTCTTGCTAAGTGATGGTCAAGGTATTGGCTTTTGTCTTTTTTATACATTAAATAATTTGTAGAAGTTAGGATATATCTTATACTTGTTTTACGTCGTTCACTTTTTTCAATGGAACCCGTAGTCGGATCTTTTTTATCACGATTTTAATGAGAACTGAATGCGCATATACCATATCATGAATGGTGTTTGTCTACTATAAAGTCCATTAAGAAATTATAAAAGCACTGAGCTGACGTTGGGAATTAGTTTGAAATGGGGTTTGTTTGATCAAAATGTTTTTTTACAATAAACAAAATAATGTTTGTACCATAATATGAAAGAAACCACTGTTGATATTTATCTGATTTTTATAGAAAAATAAAAATTAGTTGTAAACTTTTTTACACTATTTAGTATTTATAAGACCGCATGAATTATCCAGAGTTTGAAATTGAGAAAGAATTAAATTGGGGCTTCTTTATTTACAATGACATCATATATTCGTCCTGGCATTGACCTTATTAGATTTTCAAGTGTCTCTTTGGAAACTGCTTTCCATATATCCATTATTGCTCTTCGGAGCTCAAGAGCATCTTCATATTGCTTATTTACAGCATAAACCTTCATACTAAGAACACCCTATAGGCTATCCATAGGATTAAGATCGGGGCTAATCGAAAACATTGATCTTTTCTTTTACAAACCAGGTTTTCGTAGATTTTAATATATGGCATAAAGCAGTGTCCTGTTGAAATTCCCACTCAAGACCGCCAATATAAGGATCAAAAGGTATCAATCCTTTGTAAAGCATATCTTGATATACGACTGAATTCATTCGGTTATTGACAATAATCAAATTTGCTTTCCCTTGAAATGCAAATGCACCCCATATTATAATGGAACCTCCCTCAAGTTGTCGACTGTATCTGTCTCTGGGCTCTCTTCTCAAATCATACCAATAATACTTGTAGCCATCTGGACCGCCCAAGTTGAATTTCTTTTCGTCTGAAAATACAACTGACCGCCATTCTACAGGGTGTTTCATAATTGGTGTCCCGTCTTTAGGTCCAAATAACGACTCAAGGGGAAGAGATTGGGGGAAAAGGAATATTGATTATTTGGTTTTAATGTCCCCTAATTCAGAATAAAAACATTCAGAAGCGGTAAATTTTAAAATTTTTTATTTTATAGGGGTAGGGGTTAGACCCCATGTGTTATTTAGAAAGTTGTAGAGGTGAAAAAAATCTCATCCCCTGCCCTTTATCGAGTGGGTATAGTGAAAGGTATGGCTAGCTAATGTAGACATAAAACAGAAAAACTCATTAGAAACTTATTAGAACTTTATTACTTACTAGATAACAGTACATTTGAAAATGAATGCGAATGAATGAGTCGTTACCCTGAAAAGCTAATGGTCTTGACCCCACTCCAAATGTAGGCCATACTGTTTTCTAATAGGTATGGTTTTTGTCCACATCGGCTAGCCATATTTTTCACTTTACCCACTCGATAAAGGGGGCAGGGCAAGAGATTTTTTCACCAGGTTTTTTGCTAAACCCACATTCTACATGATGCTCTACAACTTTCTAAATAACACATGGGGTCTAATCCCTACCCCTACAAAATTAAAATTTTCAAAATTTACCCCTTTACCCTCAGGGACGCGAAATGTTCTTATTCGGAATTAGTGGACATCAAAACCAAATAATCAATATTCATTTCCCCCCCACCTGTTCCCCTTGAGTCGTTATTTGGATCTAAAGACAGGAAACCAATTATGAAATACCCTGTATAGTCCACGACATGAATTTTTTGGTCTAGTTCAATCTTGCTTCCTTATGCGTTACCCAGGGTTTTAAGATGTTTCACATGAAGATTTTTTCCTCAGTTCTTTCCACATTGTCACATGGCTCACTTTTCCATCCAAATCTTTGCTAAGTTCACGAGTGGACCTTGATTTGGGCAAAGCAAGGCTCGCAATTCTCCTAAAGTCTCTGAGAGAGAGCGCAGATTTTCTTTCTGTTCTCTTCTGGTGCTATATTCATCTTGCTTACAATAACATTGTGTATTGCAGTCTCGGATCTTCCTATTGCCATAGCTATATCTCTATCTGATTTTGCATTGCCATGCAAAAAAAAAAATTTTCCGATTTCTTTCTCTGATAGTTCTTTACCAGAAAGCAGCACTTTATTTTGGTTCTACTTATTTGAATATGCAAATTTTGAAATTGAACGATGATATAAACATCTATTCGAAGATAATAGTGGGGTGGTCTTATAAATACTTAACAGTGTAAAAAGGATTACAACTTAAATTTTTTTTATTTTTGTATAAAAATCAGATAAAAGTAAACAATGATCTTTTCATATCATGGAACTAACATTATTTTGTTTATTTCTACAAAATATTTTAATAATACGTAAAATATTTTTCATACTAATTCCCAATGTCAGCACATCTGTCTTATAATTTCTTAATATATCTTATGATTATTATGCTACTAATTTAAGATCATCTTATATTAAACTCCCAAAACGTTTATAACTATTTTCCGCTTTTAATAAACATTATTTTAAAATTTTTCTATTCTATAATTTATGCTTCATTTAAATTTTCAATATTTGAAAAGTACTTACAAACCAAGTAACTCTCAATATTGCAGCATCAGTAGATTCAACTTGAACATTTTGTGGCATGCCTGTCGGTACTAGCAAAGAAAAGAAAAGGAAATAAATGAAGGAAAAATTTTAAAAGATTATTTTCATTCTAACATAAAAACGCTCTAAATATAATTACACACAGCTTTCTGTAGTTGTTCGAGAAATTTCTTCGCTGAAGGAACTATTTCCAATGGAATTCTCAGCCATCATGCGGAAGCTGTAAGAAGTTGCTGGCAATAATTGGTCGATGGAAATTTCAGTTTGGTTTCCTTCTATTACTAGCACTGGATTAGCATCCTCCCAGTAATCTTCAAAAATTCAAGTAAAAACTTTTATTTTATAATCCAAATATGTACAAAATTAAAGAACAATCTAATATACACATATGTAATGAATATGTAGACAGTTATCTAAAAGAGTCCCATGAATTAATTTGTA
>JAHWFO010065899.1:0-19080 GCA_023313115.1 Rhysida immarginata
GTTGTAGGCATCAGAGGGGCTCCTCCAGACGAATACCCTCCCTGTTGTTTGGAAGACAGTGTAGCTGGACTCATCCGAGAATATGACGCGTTTGAGGTCATCCAACGTCCAGGTTTTATGCGTCCGGTACCACTGAACCCGCTTGGAGGCATTTGTACTACTGATGAAAAGCTTCGGTATAGCAACCCTGCCATGGATGTTGGATTTATGCAGGTAACGACGGATTGTCTTCGTGCACACAGGTTCCTGGAGGTGTGTATTCATTTCTGCGGTAATATCTGCTGCGGTGGTTTTCCGCTTTCGTGCAACAATCCTGGTCAATGTCCTGACGTCTCTTTCCGACAACTTCCGTTTTTCTCCTGCAGTTGCTCCTCCTGGACGTGGTTCGTCCTTCCTGTTCATATGCACACATCACCCTGGATACTGTAGCACGTGAGACATCACAAAATGTGGCAGTTTTGGACACAGATGCACCTGCTAGACGCGCGCCAACAATCTGCCCTCTTTTGAAGTCGGATATGTCTCCCATTATAGCGCTCTGCACAGACAATTTGAAGCTTACTATCGAACTTTTCTACTGGAGTGACTACCAAGAACTCTGACACGTAATTCATTGATATGCATACGATTAATTACCTAGCAGAAGGTTCTATTCATCCCTGGGGGTATCCAGTGCTATTTGCGAAGGTGTTTCACTTTCAATGTCCAATACCTGTATATGTACTTAAAAACTAAAATTTAAATAAACAAACACATGGGTAATCATCCGTCAAGTGAAGCCTTCCCGTCTCATTGCTGTGCAGTATGGGTCTCGACTGAGTTGCATGCAGAGATTTCCGGGTTTATATAGTAAAACTCCAGCTATCCTTTCCCTAACTGGGATTGGCCGAAGCCTAATCACAAGCACTATGAGCAATTAGTTCTTTGTTTTCTTTATAAAGAAATGCAATTCATAAATTTTTTTAATGGTCCCTAAATGCATTTTAATGAAACATAATAATGAGCTAGTTAAACTTTATTTCTATCAAAACAAAAATTCACCTTATAAACTGCAATTAAGATCAGGCTCGTCACAAAAAAAATGGGTGGCGATGTTGCTGGTGCATCATGGATGATAGAAGAGAAAAGTTTTGGGAGTTCTTTTAAGTGTCATAAAACGTTGAAAGTTTATTTTTTAGGTGTTTTTTTAACAATCTACATTGTCCAGGAAACCAAGTAACAATGTAATCATACGCAGGGTGAGAAGGCCAACCAATCGCAGTTAGGGAGAGGTTAGATGGAGTTCCACTATACATGCTACATTGATCAACCAACGAAATGTGAACTTGGCTTAATTAGCCCATTGGCTTCATCATCTTGTACAGAGGGTAGATTATTGCAGAACGATAATCTGCGGCACTTACTCCTTCGAGGGAGTTTGCGCCATCCCAGTAATTAACGACTGCTACGAGATGACAGTAGCACTGGTCACTCAGCAAATGGGTCAGACTAAAGTCCCCCAACAGCTGTGCCCCAAATAGCCGTCCCACGCAGCAGTGGTCCTCAAGTCACTGGCTGTCACCCAGCCAGCAGCTGGCCGCGCCTGAAGTTGCTTAACTCCATCGATCAGCTATCCAACCGACGAGACAACCAGGCCATTGGCGTAAGTGATGATGTATCATTTCAATTGGATGCCACTTTCGCATGGGCTGTTTAAGGTATTGACCAATCAGAGTAAGACTTTCGAACAATGAACGTTGTAATGAAGAGATAATTTAACCAAGAGAATGTAAAATTAGTTTGTTAATCTGAAATGTACGTTAAACAGAAACCTTTTAACATTTAAACACCTAGATTTTGGCCGGGGATTTTAAATTTGTACGTTATTTTGACATGTACGCCAAATTGAGATACGTTGTAATGGGATTTTACACACTTAATGAAACTGATTCGATGCATATAATGGCAGCATTAGCATGTAGTTCTCCCATAGTTACAAACAAGTATGAGACATTTTGAGACGGCTTTACTTGGTAGAGGCTACGAGCTAGATACCCTTAACCTGGATAAAAGCGTTTCATTTACTTACAAACAACATTAAAGTTCGGCGCCTTTATTGTTGCAAATTATTTGAATTATATGTTCGTTGTGGCAGTAACACTTAAGTCCATAGTATTCCAGGGGGTCTAGGCTGAGCTCATTGACAAGCAGTCGACTGTCGACAAGTGTCGATGGTCACGTGGTTAATGACGCATTTGTCGATTCGAGCTAGCATGAACACGACTTGTCTACAGAGTCGACAGTGTACACTTGTCTACTTGTCTACAGACTCTACACCGTTGATTTTCTAGTGTAGACTTTGACCATCGACAACTGCCTTAAGAGCAGTCGACTATGCACATTCTTGTCTACAATTCAAGAGCAGTCGACTATGCGCTTGGCGATCGTTATTTCAGAATTTAGCAACAGATTTCTTATTAATATCTTTTTTCCTTCGTTTCCGGCCTGCAGACTAAATACACATGGCTCAAGAATACACATTTTCTAAAAATATTAACAAAAACTTGTTTAAAAATATTTACATACATGAAGCACTCTCTTGTGCTACGAAACTTGAACTATGAAAATAATAATATACTGTGTCTACAGGTATGTGCTTATGTATGTATTTATGTGTATACAATGGATAAATAAATATGTAAAATTTTGTGTAAACGTTTGTAAACTTGTGTATATCAATGTGTATCATCTAGCCATACGTGTGTATACTTGTGTATAAATGTGTAATATGCCACTTATCGACGGTTAGATTTTGTCGAGATCGACAGCTTGTCGATGAGTTCAGCCTAGACCCCCAGAGCTGCCCTGACGCTTCTCCTGAAGCTAGCTCCACGTAACCATCTGCTTTGAATGCTACATGCTGCCATTAGGTAGTAAGAGCAGATGCTGCTTCATGCTTTTTCCCCCTTGAAGAACTGCATTCACTGATGTCTACCTATAGCATGTTGCTTGTGGATATTGTCTTGCTGGGCCTGATAATAAACCACCAGAAAGCTTGTTATGGTATTTTCTGGTTGCAGGTATTCTCTTATCGAACCTTCCTAATGGTGGGCTTTTCATGTGGACCTTCAGGTGCCGAGGGTAGGTCAAAAGCCCCTAGGTCCAAAGCCCCAATGTACAAAAGCCCCGACGTACAAAAGCCCCTAGGTCCAAAGCCCCAATGTACAAAAGCCCCGACGTACAAAAGCCCCTAACTGCTTATCAAGCGTCGATGATACAGCGTTCATCACGGCACATTCGAAGTCGATCATGATGGTTGTGGGATCTAGACCAAATCCCAACTCCTGGCATCGGTTGACTAATGCAGTGAATAGCTCTTCATATATTTATTGACTTTTAGAAGAAAGGAATGAATATACGCATGTCACCGCAGATTGTCCCAGCGGCACCCGCATGACATAAACTTGTTGGAACAAACTTGGGGCCACTGCAAAAGTCCCATCCATATACCAAATGGAGGAGTGTCCTGGATGTTTCAGTGCCTGGTCTGTTGCGAACTCTATTATTCGCTCTGTGGAATGTGGCCCGTTATCATATAACAGAAAAATCTTTATCATATAAAAAAAGCGGTGCGACTGTTGTCTTCCACTCACCACTAATGCATTCAAGGTCCCGCGGCGACAATGGATCCTTTGGCGACGTTCCGTGTTGTACTCGTCGAATATTGCGCTTTAGATTTTCCATTTTCCCAATAGCACACCGCACTTCAAGTGGCTGCTCACATACAGCATCTGCAATTATCTCTTGAGGCCTTGACCTGGTGGTTGAAGCAGCTACTTTGATGCTGTTCTTTACCTTAGCTGCCTCTGTCTTGTGTGGGTTAGGGTCAGGTGAGGGCTCTGTCACATTAAGCAAACATGTAATTTGCAAATCTTTATATGCAGTTCAATCCCCTTCTCTGGCAACACTCCCAACTAGTGATGTCCATTGGATCCGGATCTCTGATTCGGATCTGATAATATCCGGATTCGGATCTCGGATATCGGATCCGGATTTCGGATCTCTGATATCAGATCCAGATTTCGGATATCGGATATCAGATCCAGATTTCGGATATCGGATATCAGATCCGGATTTCGGATCTCTGATATCAGATCCAGATTTCGGATATCGGATATCAGATCCGGATTTCGGATCCTTTCGCTGGATGCGTATTAAGACTAATTAGGACTTAAGAGGACTAGGCTATCACTTAATAAAAGCTTTTATAAACTGCTTTCAGAAAAAGTTTGCATATACACAATTTCCTGTCTGGGATCCGATTTTCGGATCTCGGATCCAAGATCCGGATCTCAGATCTCGCATCCAAGATCCGGATCTCAGATCTCGCATCCAAGATCCGGATCTCGGATTTCTGACCAACATCCGGTTCTCGGATTTCTGACCAACATCCGGTTCTCGGATCTCGGACCTAGGTCCGAAAAAAGATCCGGATATCCGGATCTTGAATTATCCGGATCTGGACATCACTACTCCCAACCTATTTTGGTTTTCGTGGTACTTTTCTTCTTATACATAAATTAATTACATTCTGAACATGAAGGTGTATAAGGAGTATAAGCAGTTAGGGGTTTTTGGACGTTGGGGATTTTCACCTTTGTCAGCATGGGTGCAGTGACTGTCTGCATCTGAGCCTCTTAGCTGTACTCTCTGTATTGATACAAGTTTGGCAGCCTTTGTTGATTAGGAGAGTGAGTTGCTCAACGTCTCTTGACCTGCACACACCTTCCATACTACCGTACAGTTTATTTGCAGTGGTACCATTTGTTCAATCATTGTGTACTTTTATCACAGCTGAACATGTTATACCTTTGACCCAAAAGCCGAAAATCCTATGCAGGTCTGATAAATCGCTCATTGTACCCATGAGAGCAGTGACTGATATGTAAGCAGAGTACACTCATCTCACCTTTTTTATCCACCAAGAAAGCTTGTTCCAAGTGCCTTTTTTAAATAGGAGGTATCGCGATATGCAGCTTCCCTACAATGCCCAAGGTCTAGACATGCGCAATACAAATTTTTGAAGTGGAAACTTCTTTAGGTGCACCTCGTACAAACTTTTTGCTGGGCAGTGAATGTGTCTCACGCGTCACGGAAGTGCTACTTCTATAATACTATTTCTGTGGGGGAGCCGGGTTTACCCGAGCGAGCGTGAAGTAGACAGGTGTGATAGAGAGAGGGCATTCCGTCTGTAAGCACGATTCCAACAATGCATTGCGTTGCCATTTGGAGAGAGGGGATAGTGAATTGTTGAAAGAGGCAAGTCATCCTCGCATTGGGGAAAACTCGTACTATGCATTTCGTTTCGGCTCCACGCAGTTTACATTGTTGGAATGATGCGTGTGCAGGATGCACATGTTCTGTGGTACCATATGGTACCATTGGAAACTTTCAATGCAAAGGCATGGCATGCAATATATCAAACAACTCATGATGATATGCCATGAATGAATATGTGAGTAATTAATGATACTCGGAATTGATGTAGTAATACGTGTTCTATGGTACCATTGGAAATTTTCATTCCAAAGATATAGCCTGTAATATATCAAACAACTGCTAACGACGTGTCATGCATGAATATAACGAGTACTTAATGAAACTCAAAATTGGTTTAGAAATGCATGTCTAATGGCACCAAATGGTACCATAGAAACTTTCAATGCAAAGACATGGCATGTAATATATCAAACAACTGGTTACGATGTGTCATGCATGAATATAACGTGTAATTAGTAGTGATGTCCGTTGGATCCGGATCTCGGATTCGGATCTAGAAATATCCGGATTTCGGATCTCGGATATCGGATCCGGATTTCGGATCCTTTCGCTGGATGCGTATTAAGACTAATTAGGACTTAAGAGGACTAGGCTATCACTTAATAAAAGCTTTTATAAACTGCTTTCAGAAAAAGTTTGCATATACACAATATACACAGTCTAGGATCCGGATCTCGGATTTCTGACCAACATCAGGTTCTCGGATCTCGGACCTAGGTCCGAAAAAAAGATCCGGATATCCGGATCTTGAATTATCCGGATCTTGACATCACTAGTAATTACAGATAGTAGTTTAATAGTTTAATATATCAAACAACTGGTTTAATAGCACGTGTTATATTGGTATCATATTATACCGTTGGAAACTTTCAATGCAAAGACGAGAGATTGAAATATGGCCAGATTGACTAAGATTTTTTTAGAAATTTGGAGAGATTTGAATCAAAACTATTTCTCTCGTGTTTTAGTTATCACAAGCCCATAGTTTCTTTCTTAAGGTGCCCACACACGATCATGCTCGGCTTGCTGCCATGCTTGCCATTCCATAACTGTCACTCCATGCTTGATAAGAATTCACCATACACGAGATGTCATTCCATGTGAACCTTATTGCATTTTGTTGAATGAATTTATTCGCCAATGACTGCTATGCAGTGATGATGCCGTGAATTTGCATTATGAAGAAGTTTGCAGCAACTGTTATTGAAATGCTGCTTGCCGAGGACGATGATAGGCCTAAAACGAAAAGGAGCATTTGTCTAAACGCTGGTTGCAAGAAAGAAAGAAATATTCTGATGTAAATCTTCTGGGTGAACTCGAAGCTAATGCAGAGGATGACTTCCTGAACTACCTACGGATGAGTTCCACAAGTTTTCGAGAACTTCTATCCCTAGTTGCTGCTGCACACGTGTTTTGAGTCAATCAATGCGCATGCGCATGCCATTCCGGGAATGAATAGCGCCAGGCACGATCAGTGTTTCGCTTTATCATGCCATGAATGACAAGCCGAAATCAAACAGGTAGAACTTGTCATTCCGGGAATGACAAGCCATCAGTTTTGGAATGATTGTCCCACACACGATCATTTTTGGAATGAACAGTCGAACTGAATGGCTTGGCAGCAAGCCGGGCATGATCGTGTGTGGGCACCTTTAGAGTTTAATAATATTGAAGAAGATATTGATTTACAAAATCAACAGCAAAATTCAACAAATCATTGTTATAAGTGTTAACATTGTAGATCTAATGAGAAAACAGATGAAAATAATTGGGTTTTTTTTTACGTATATAATATTAATTTAGGACTCGTTCCTGATTCGTCCAAGTAATAACATGCATAATAATATTTATATCATTTCATATACAACCCTAGCGTCAATGAACTTCGGACACCTACAGAATTTTGGATAAGTACAACGAAACTAATTGTAAACAAATGAAAATTGCTTTATTGAGTGCACAGAGCATTAGTACAACTGTCATATAGCATTTTAACATAAAATTTAAATAAACGACTTTTTGTAATGTTCCGTTTTCAACACGTTGCAATGAACTTCGTACACCGTACCGTTTATTGCGCATTACCACTGAGTGGCGTCACCTTTCCGACGAACGACGCTCCGAAGTCGTTGAGGCATGCTGGACACCAACTTCTACGTTGTTTCTACTGGAATTTTGTCCCACTCTTCGGAAATACACGCCCGCAACTGCTACAGTGTTCGAGGCTTCCGCTGTCTGACTTTCCGCTTTAAACTGCGCCATACATTTTCAACGGGTAACAGATCTGGGCTGCAGGCAGGCCAGTCAAGCACACTGAAACGCTGCTGTTGTAGCCAAGCCTTGGTGTTCCGAGCAGCATGAGGCCTCGCGTTGTCCTGCTGAAAGATGCTTGGTCTTCTATTGAACAACTTTTGGCGGGATGGACGCAGATGCTGTTGAAGAATGTTTATATAGGCAGCAGAGTTAATAGTGCCCTCGCAAAAGTGAAGCGATCTTGTCCCGGCTGCACTCATGCAGCCCCACACCATCAGCGATGCAGACTTCTGAACTTTCCTCCGGTAATAGTCGGGATGATTACTTTCGTGCTTAGTCCTTAGCACCTTGCGACCGTTGTTGCCATACATCACCGCAAAGGTGAACTCGTCGGACCACAGAACACTAGTCCACTGAGCAAGGGTCCACTTTAGATGGGTTCTGGCCCATGCTACCCGGCGACGCTTAACTACAGTGCTCATAAATGGCTTCCTCTTTGTAGCGTATAAGTAATAGTTGCATCTTCTGATGTAACGGCGGACTGTGCTTTCGTATATGGGTATATGAAAATATTCTCGAGCCCAAACAGTCATTTCACTTATGGGAGCATGCCTGTTTTTCACAATGTAACGTCGAAATACTCGTAGGTCCCTAACATTCAATAATCGCTGCTTGCCTGGTGCAGTCCCTGGTTCTGTTTTCCCGATTTCTCTGAAACGCTTGATGATCCCATTAAGAGTAGAGAGAGAGTGGAACTGATAATTCATGGGCAATAGCTCGCTGGGATTTGTTATTCTGGAACTGCTGTATAATATTTTGCCGTATACACGTTTCTACTGGCTTACCATGGTTCAAAACAACACGAATACTGTGCTCTGTCGCGTGGACGGTGCTTTTAAAGCCTGATGCAAAGCATTCTGGGCGTTTCACAGCCTTCAGGAAAGTTCTATATGTTGGCGACCCCTTGTGTACGAAGTTCTTTGAAACCTGTAAACCTGTTGATAACGCAATTTTACATAAATTAGAATAAATTATTTCCCACCATTAAATCGATTCTAAATGGATGTTGATATTGTTGCATATACTGAGTAAATCTATTTTCATTAGCCTGCAATCCTCTGTATGCACTTTTCACTGTGTTTTTAGCCAAATTAGTTGGTGTCCGAAGTTTATTGACGCTAGGCTTGTAGATTATTTAGAATCTATTACAATCGCCATAGAAGTTTTCACTTTGGCTGTGTGGTCTTAAGCGCACGCACCTGTTTTTTTTGTTTGTTTTTTTTCTCCTTCCTGTGGGCAGTGTTTCTTCGTACTAAATCTTTTTCTACATTCAGAAGATGTAAGGAATGGATGGGGGTTGACGTTTTATCCATGATTGAGTTTTTCTTTTTTCTAGTATTCGAATTATATCCAGGAGTTACACACTGGTAATTAGGTATGTTTCAAATATAATAACAAAACAGCATGTGCTACTCCTCCATTTTGAAATTCTGCCCACAATCAGGTCATTAATTGCACACGGCGCAAGTGCTGTGCATGAGCAGTATGCTCTGAGGAGAGGGTTAGACAGGGAAGCTGTATATCGCGATACCTCCTATTGGCTATGTCCTGCTGATAGGAGGTGATCCTACGGTATCGGTGTTTGTTAGTGGCTCGACTATGTATATGGTATTGTCATTGTTTTATTGTTGTACTTTGGAAATAATGTTAAATGTCAATAAATTTTTGTTTTTTATATTTAGAACAAAGAGATAAACTCCAAAAACACCTTGAAGAAGTGCGTATACAAGAAATGCCTGAAGAAGAATATAGTCTGCTTACAGAAGAACAGAAACGTTATGTCGATGATGTGATAATGAAAATTAAAGCCAACAGGTCAGGTGCAAATTAATTTATCTCCCATTGGTTAAGTGAAAGGGATGTTTTACATGGAATAAAAAAAATTAAAGAACAAATCAAAGAGGCTCATGGACAAAAGTTAAAAACAATGGGCCAATGAAACAAGAAGAAGCCAAAGGGGAAACATCTTGCAAATAGGGAGAGGGGAAGGAAGCTACAAGGCGAGACCACAAAAGTTCGGTGATGGCTCGGAAAAACAAACAGGAACAGGTATTTCAGGGTTGATACTTTACTGTCCTTCAAAGTAAGCCCCCTGCAGTCGCAATATACCGGGTGGGCAAGAAATAACGTGAGGTGTTCAGAGCTCGCTAGCGGGAATTCTATTAGGCCAAATGCAGTACATTTTGGTGTATGTACTTAGTGGAACATGCAGTTTCGATTTCTGCAAAAAAAACAAAAAACAACAAAACAATAATACCAAAACTCGCCATAGGGGGCGCTTATTTCAAGAAAACAATGAATAAATTTGCATAAGCGCGTTCTGTGTTGAGCAATCGTGACAATAAAAGGCAAGGCTGAGGATTTCCCATCATTCACGAACGAATGGCCTGACGATGACGCTTACTCTGCCTGACCGGGCGTTATTAGTCAAGTTGTTTTATCAGAAGAGCGACAATGCAAGTGCTGCCCTTCGTCAATTCCGGCGATTGAAAACGTTATGATGAGGACCCATGAGCATAACTTACTTACGGAAAATGATTGAACGATTTAAATCTACCGGAACTCTAGGAGTTCAACCAGGCCGGGGACGCAAACGAATCAGGCAGCAGCAACACGTTAAAGAAGTTGCAATTGCTGTTGTGGAACAGGAGATGACTACTGTGCAGGGTACCAGCAGTGCACACGCAATAGCACGCCAAACAGATATCCCATATTCGACGGTGAGGAAAATATTGCATAAGATATTGACATTTTATCCCTATAAACTCACTCACACCTGTTCAACAATTGCTTCCTGGAGATGAACGTACCCGAACTGACTATTCGTTGAGATTTTTAGTACGTATGGAAGTGGATGATGCATGGCCATGGCAAACTTTATGGAGTGATGAGGCACATTTTTATTTGAATGGTGATATCAACACCCACAACTGCCGTATTTGGAGTTGCTGCATCCAATCCACAAGTGTGTTGGCCAACTCCTATGCATTCACCGAAACTAACAGTATGGTGCGGTTTTACTGCGAGAACGTTTTTCTGACAACAGAGTAATTAGTCGTGCATTTCCCTTGGTATGGCCACCCAGGTCGCCTGATCTCAACCCTTGTGATTTTTGTTTATGGGGATATTTGAAAAGCCTTGTGTATCAAGCTTAAAGGATCAAATGAAGAGCCGGCATGCAAAAGCTCACAGGTCCACGAAATACAAATGTTGAGTATAGATGAAAAACACAAATAACAATGATCTTACAGCTGATAGTTTTAAAAAGGTTATGGTAATTGGCTTATTGATCTTAGAAATCATTTTACTTAACACCTATAAATCACAACTCAATAGTGTATTAAATAAATAATATTTAAATTTGGACTTGTGTGTTTATGTGTGGACAGTTAGTACATGTGAGCTTATGCACAATGCATAATATGGATTTGTGAGGTTCTGATTGAATTATTAAGCAGTCTTATCTTTTCAATAAAAGTAGTTTATTGAATAAAATATTATTGTTATGAATGAAATACAAATAAATAAATTCTTAAATGTTGGGGACAGATTTTAACTTATATACCGTAATGAACGTAAAAATTAACTTTTTGGATTAATAATTTCACTTATTACTAATAAATTTTTGCGCTAAATTATTTTTTGCGTTAATGTTCTTGTTTAGACGTGAATAGCATGGTCGTCTTCCAAACAGTCACATAAAACATCGTCATCTTCATTATTCTCAGATGTTGGCCACTCTTCACCAGTAACAATCTTCTTATACCACTGCAGGCTGTCCTCATTTTTCCAGTCTTTCTCAAATAAAGTTGTAAGGAGCCCATCAACATCCTGTTTCTTAGCGGCGCTAATTGGGTGAATTAAAGGAATTTCTTCAATTGGGGTTTTCAAAATATGGTTCCAATTTGAACCCCTCTTCAGTAGCGTACACTTTTTCAGACCTTCATTTTCAAACCTGTAGAACTCATTACCTTTCACGGTTATCATTAACTTATCATTATTAATCTTTCTTTCAAAATCTGCCTTACACGGTCTGCAGAAAATTTAGTTAAATGTAAAAAAAAAAACGTTTTACATACCGTGATTTGTTGCCCACGAACTGTAGGAAATCTGTAGATTGCTGACACAGTATGCTGTTTCTTTTTGGTTTCTGGTAGGCCTAGTCCCAAACAAACATGTTGGCAAGGGCGCTTGAGAGAACTGGATGTATCTGCTGATCATTTGGTCTTGAAGTTGTTTGTCACTTGTATTGTACAGTTTGTTACGGAACTCCGAAACATCTGTAGGTCGTATTTTACTACACTGAAATCCTTTCCTATTATGATTACATGGCGTAAACGTATTAGCACCATGTGGTTTAGAGTATCTTAATTTTTTGGCCACATCACGTCGAGAGACGTTTTTCTACCGCTTTCTAGTTCCTTGGCTAGAAACCTTCACGAGCACTAAGCCTTCAGACTCACTTTGATCCATATTAAAATATGCAAAAACAATTAAAAATATAAAACTCGATCAAAACGTAGCCATAACAGGCTTACTCGAAAGAAAACAGCTGAGAGTCACGTGAATAAATCGATTTTCGCCATTGGCTGAGTGGACCTGTGAGGTTTTGAAGAAATCAGAATGGTGGACATGTGAGTGTTTGCTCTGAACCAGTACTTTTTGTACGACTATTAAATGGGTTTTATTTGGTTTTTGCTCAGTTTGACATAAGTAGACAATAACTCTTGTTATGGTGAATACGCAACCAATGCTAACTAAAAAAAAATTTTTTTGTGACTTGTGAGCTTTTGCATGCCGGCTCCTCAAATAACGTTACATATCAGACTAATTAATGCAGATATGCTGCGAGCTGCCGTAGAAAATGTCGTGTACCGCATGCAGCTATTGGAACAACACACTGGTGGTCATATTGAAACACATTTGGAATTAAAAATAAAACATTGTTTATTGTTGTTACTAAAGTTGGTTTGTACGCTATTTGTTCATTTGACAATTGTTTTCTTGAAATAAGCGCCCCCTATGGCGACTTTTGGTAATATATATATATTTTTTTTTTTGCAGAAATCGAAACTGCATGTTCCACTAAGTATATACACCAAAATATACTGCATTTGGCCTAATAGAATTCCCGGTAGCGAGCTCTGAACACCTCGCGTTATTTCTTGCCCACCCGGTACTTTTGACATCATCCGTACAACTGTTGCATGGCGTCTGAAAAATCTTCTTCCGGTACTGCTTGAAATTCCCTCGTCACAGCCACGTCAAAACAGCGAAAGTTAAAGGGCAACTGGACTTTGTAATAATTGAAGTATCAAAAAGTTGTAATTTTACATTGGCAGATTGTTAAGTGGACTCCGTATATTCAAAATCTATAATTTTTTTTTTTTATTAAAAACATCGAAGTCGTTTGTACCAGGCGACAAAAATTTCTGTGACACGGCCTGTGCTGTGACGTCTTATTTGCCAAACACGCTGATAGGCCCATAGGGTTTCATCGTAACTTTCATCCTTTCATCTAGAGATTTCGTTAAAGCTCAGTCAATCGGAAAAATTTCACCCCATCAGTTCACAGTAGGCTCTGTCATAAGCGAAAACCAGAAATAGCAAATTTTGATAGTATGTTCAACATCTTCGTATTGACTGTCCCCGCCAAAAACTTTGTATGGGCTAAATATATTAGCATCAAATGCTAGGGGAGACATCATTTTGTTAATTGATGTAGTGACATGCGTCTGTTACAAGGGACTATTCTATTTGAATGTCACTGGTGGGAGGAGGTAATGCCTGAATGAGCTACTCTTTATACGAGGCCTGTGAGAAAAGTATCCGACCTATTTTTTTTTTGCGAAAACCTGATGGATTTGGATCGCGCGCGCTTGCATGAGCCGACCTTGAACCTTTGTGCGTATGCGTGAATTTTTTCCCGCCTCTCAATAGCGTCAGTTGCTGGCAATCGGCATTAGAGGGCGGTAGTGTGTTGTGCTCTCGTCGGTTTTTGATTTGAAGGAAAATGACGGAAGGACTGGAGCAGCGTTACTGCATCAAATTTTGCCAGAAACTGGGCGAGAGCCTGGTGGAAACCATGAGTCGTGACAGTGGAAGCATTCCTCGTCACCACGACCAAAGAAGGCCCGCCAAGTGCGCAGCAACGTGAAAGTGATGCTGACTGCTTTCTTTGAGTCTCGCGGTGTGGTACACCACGAGTACGCACCACAGGGTCAAACAATCACCAAAGAGTATTACAGGGATGTCCTCTGTCGACAGGCAATTGGCGCCTCAAAAACCAGACTCCCGTGGTACAACAGGCTCCTTACTCTCCTGACTTGGCCCCCTGCGGCTTTTGGCTGTTCCCCAAACTCAAGAGGCCATTGAAAGGAACGCGATTTCAGACAAGAGAGGACATTATCGGTGCAACTCCATTCCGAAAGACGCTTTCCAGGAATGCTTCCAACAATGACGGCACCGCTGGGAGCAGTGTGTGGAGTCCCAAGGAGACTACTTTGAGGGTGATTAGGTTTCCAATGCTCCAGGTGTGTAATTTTTTTTTCCCGGCCGAAGGTCGGATACTTTTCTCACAGGCCTCGTACACCCTTTACACTGTGGATCGAGAAATGTTAAATGCCCGCATCACTTCAGAAGCGGAATTTCCCATGTGTCTAGCTCCAACTATCATTTCATGTTCAAAGTTTGGAAGTCTTTCGGTTGCGTATGGAACCATTCCAAAACCTCTTCCTTCACTTCATCGTCCGACTGAAACCCGAATTCAAGATGTTTCTTGAAATCTCCAAACACGTGAAAGTCACATGGGGATAACTGCATTGCTTCCCAGTTGAACTTTTTGACGAGGTCTACCGTTGCTTTCGAGTTGTGAGGACGCGCGTTGTCGTGGAGAAAAAGCACTCTTTCTATAAGAAGTCCAAGACGCTTGCATTTGGGGGCCGCGCGCAGTGCCTTCGATGTATCCTCATATCGTGCTGCGTTAACTATGGTGTCTTTTTAAAGAAAGTCCATTAAAATTGGGCCTTTGTGATCAAAATACTCAGTCAACATCACCTTCCCCGTGCTGTTTGCGATTGCTTTTGATTTTTTTGGGGGTGGTGACCTATAATGCTTCCATCGACGACTTTGACGTTTGCTTTCGGGTTGGTAATGAAAGCACCAAGTTTCATCCCCTGTAATGATTCTGTCGAGAAAACTCTCTTCTTCCTGTTCATAGCGAGTCCAATGTTGCAGGGACATGGCCATTCAAACTCCCAAGTTGTTCTGATGTCAAATGATGCGGGACCATTGTGCATAGATTTTTCTGTAGCGCAAATGGTTACTGATAATGGAGTGAACAGTTCCACGACTAAGGCCGGTTTTAGCAACCACGACTTCAATTGTCACTCTTCTGTTTTCCTTTAAGACAGCGTCGATTTTGGTTTTCGAACCGTCCGTGATGGCGCGGTTTGCTTGTCCAGGTCGTTGATCATCTTGCAACGATGACCGTCCCTCCGAAAACCTCTTGCTCCGTGCCCAAACACGAGTGAAGGTGAGGCAGTCGTTTCCATAGATGTTCTGCCTACGACGATGAATTTCAGAAACTGAAACTCCTTCACATACCAGAACACGAATTATGCTCTGTCACTCTTTCGGTGACTCCATTTTGTTGTTTAGATGAAGCGATCACTCGCAGAGCTT
This sequence comes from Rhysida immarginata, assembly GCA_023313115.1. Taxonomy (NCBI): domain Eukaryota; kingdom Metazoa; phylum Arthropoda; class Chilopoda; order Scolopendromorpha; family Scolopendridae; genus Rhysida; species Rhysida immarginata. The sequence goes on from JAHWFO010065899.1 coordinate 15,316, forward strand.
CGAAGCACGAGCTATCTTTCTTTCTCACGTGGTGCAACACTTGCAACCTGTTGTTCAATTTGCACGTGGGGTTTCGCAATTGCTGAAAACAAAAACTTACGATCCTACTCATTCTTTTTTTTTCCCACACAAATTTTCATTTTCATTTGTACGACCCTTATATTTATTTTTATGTACAAGGTGGGCCAACCCCTTGTACAATTGTGTTTGTGGAAATTGATGGACAAGTACAATGTGAGGACATATTAGGCCTAGGGGGAAGTCGTATGGTGCACGTGACTGGGATGGCGTCATCTTGAAAGCCACCATCTTGGATCTTGTGCAGAAATCTTGTGTAACAGTGAGAATCGTCATTTGGAATGCCTGTGACTGTTGAACGAATTAAGATATGAACAAACTGACTGCACTATTGTTTTCCTTGGGAAATTCTAGCCGGAAGTCATGTGCCCCATGACCCCCTTCCCATTTAAAACGCTATTGTGCATCCAAGATGGCCACCGTCCCGGTCACCTGCACCATATGACTTCCCCCTAGGCCTAATACACTGCTTTGCAATGAAATTGCCCCACCAATACGAAGTTATCCGACCTTATCCATATTTAGTGAGGGGGGGGGGTCGTCTACCTCTGACTAGTAAACGATTAGATGCATGCTCGCAGGACATGACCATTTGGGTTAATACAGAGTGTCCGGGTGCCTGTATAGGCTCATAAGTTGACACCTATGTCGTTGGACGCACGGAAGGTAGGCTGATGTTGGAGGCAGTGCCGAGAGGAAGGCACACTTGCGAGAAGATCAGGCTCTGGGCCTGGAGAAGCACGCCAGCTCGTACTGAGAGGCGGATACTGCGAACAGAACCATCCTGTTGGTTAGGCGTGCATTGTTGTGTCTTCCTTTGACACACGAGCACCGTGCGATACGACTGCAGTGGTGTCGTGAGCGAGTGGTCTGGCGAATGGAATGGCGCACGGCGGTCTTCAGCGACGAATCCCGCTTTTATTCGGACACCGACGACAGACGTGGACGGGTGTGGCGCACACCGTTGGAACGAGCCAATGAACAATGCATCCGGTATCGCCATCGTGGACCAACATCCAAGGCACCCTGACAGCAGCACGGTACGTCACAGAGATTCTGCAGCCCTTATTACTGCCCTTTCTGCACACCATACCCAATGCAGTCTTTCAGCAGGATAACGCCAGACCGCACACATGAGCATGGCACGTCTGCATGATGTCAACTGCCTGCCATGGCCCGCGAGGTCCTCAGACCTATTGCCAATTGAGCATGTGTGGGACATGGTGGGACGTCGTTTACGATCATCCCGCAATCTCCATGAACTGACACAGCAGGTTCACCAGGCCTTGTGGGTGGGGAAATTTCATTGCAAAGCAATGTATGTGTCCACGTGGTGGCCCACCCTGATCAAATATGGTATATCACATTTGTTTCTTATTTATTTATTACTTTTAACAGGAAGAAAAAAAAATTGGAAGTAGACAGTGGTCATGTAGAGGAGGAAAAAAAGAAAGTGAAAAATAATGGAAAAGATGAGACTTCGGTAACAATTTCATTTTACATTACCGCAAAGTATAAATTTAGAAATTCTTGCTACAGTCAACTCCGCTTATAAGAGTCCAGTCAAAAAGCTATTTTATCCAGAACTCTTATATGTAGAGTCTACTGTAACTTCTATGTCGTTTGAAAAAAAATTTCACAGAATGATTAGAATTAAGCTGGAATAGGTTTAAGCCTAAACTTTAAGCAAAGTTGATAAGATTATAGTGATTACCCATAACCCTTTAGCCTATCAATTTCTATTAGCTATCACGTAACACATGTACACATACACTGAACGACCAATTTATTAGAGACACCCTGCTAATAGCGTGTTGCACCTCCTTTAGTGACGAGAACTGCCTGAATACGTGCATTGCAGAGGAATAACAGCCTAGGCTAACATCACAGCGTCCCGTAATTGGTGCAGGTTGGACGGTAGTGTGGGAAGGCGTCGGATGGTTCTCTCCACTTCATCCCATAAATGTTCAATCGGGTCGAGATCAGGCGATCGAGCTGGCCACTGAAGAAGGGAAGTCCGCGTCATGTTCCCCGAACCAGTCCAAGACCATTCGAGCATGGTGACAGGGAGCATTGTCCTGCTGAAATTGTCCATCACCACCAGGGAACACAGTCACCATAAATCGCGTTCAGGGACGTGTCTACAGATATCAGAGGACCCAGTGTGTCCCAAGAGAAGATAGCCCAGACCAGCACTCCTCCTCCACCCGCCTGTACAGGATGGGTCCATGGCCTCGTGCTGTCTGCGCCAGATGCGCAGTCTACCGTTCGCATGATGAAGTATGAACTGCGATTCGTCGGACCAGGCGACCTTCTTCCACTCATCCAGTGTCCAGTGGCGATGCATGTGTATCCATAGCAGGCACGCTTTCCTATTTTGCGGTGATAGCAACGGTACCCGTACTGATAGCCTTTCGTGGATGAAGAGGTGACTTACGGATCTCGTGAGGGTGCTGGGAACCCCAAAAACGAACGTTGTGTTTATTAACGTCATTTGACAGATGGAAGAAGGCCTCATCTGACACCCACAGGTTGTCCACAATGTCCTGATTGGCTTCCATTTCTGCTCCAAACTCCATCGCAAATTGTTGTCGCTTCTGTCTTCCAGTGTCTGTTAACTCCTGATAAACATGGGTCTTATACGGGGACAGGTGGAAATCCTTTCTCGTGGTATAGGACAGCCCTTCTTCAATGGATAGGCGGCCAACAGATTTTTTGGTAGGGGAATCGACCAACCTTGTGCGAACATTTTCGACAACTTCGGCCGTTCGAACACGAGCTTCGCTCCCGCCTTTTTTCTTGCCTTTAACACATCCAGTGGCACGAAATTGCTTGACAAAATCCATGATTGCTTGCCTGCCTGGTGCGTCTCGCCCTTTATACTCCTTCCGGAACTTTCTTTGCACGGTTACAGGTGATTGCAATACGATTTTCATGCAGCGCCGTTGCAACAATACAAACTCCAACTATTTAGAAATTCGATATGGCGCTCATATTCTTTCAATTTTTAAGTACCGAAAGGTGCTTTATGCTATCAGTGTGGGGAAACGTGTCTGTCTGTCTGTCTGTCTGTAACTCAAACTCCTCCGAGGTTATGAAAGATTTTCAAAATCTGTTTTCGTCAGTCGATGAATATGGTTCATGGCACGAACCAGTTACAAATATTATCTAAATCGGTTCATTGGCACGTGCACAAATGGTACCTCTATTTTCCCGCCCAGCAATTTCAATGGGAAGAAATATTGAGTAATATATCAAACAAATCGTAATGACGAGATAGATGCGGTTATTCATTACTATTTTCGTCACTCGATGAATATGGTACATGCCATGAAAAAATCATAAATTTTATCTAAATCGGTTCATTAGCACGTCCACAAATGGTACCATCACGACCCCACCTAGCAATTTTCAATGGACAGATATATTAAGTAATATGTCAAACAAATCTTAATGACGAGATACAAGCGAATAGAAATTACTATTTCGGCCAATAAATATGGTGCAGGAAATGAACCATTTTGAAAATTGTTGCAATCGAAACATTGGCACGTGCACTAATGGTACCTTTATGACACCTTCAAAAATTTTCAATGATATGATATGGCATGTAATATATCAAACAAATTGGGATGATGTATCATAAATGAATATCACGTAAAAGTAATGATAGTCCAAATTGGTTTC
>JAHWFO010065899.1:25025-82318 GCA_023313115.1 Rhysida immarginata
GTGCGCATTTTTGGTGAAATCTTCATGATTTTCACCGAAAGTACCCAAATGTGTGGATTTCATGTTTCTTGCACATTTTTGGTGAAATCTTCATGATTTTCACAGAAACTCACCCAAATGTGTGGATTTCATATTTCTTGCACACTTTTGGTGAAATCTTCATGATTTTCACCGAAAGTACCCAAATGTGTGGATTTCATGTTTCGTGCACACTTTTGGTGAAATCTTCATTGATTTTCACCGAAAGTACCCAAATGTGTGGATTTCCAGTTTCGTGCACACTTTTGGTGACATCTTCATGGATTTTCACCGAAAGTACCCAAATGTGTGGATTTCATGTTTCGTGCACACTTTTGGTGAAATCCTCATGATTTTCACCGAAAATCACCCAAATGTGTGGATTTCATGTTTCGTGCACACTTTTGGTGAAATCTTCATGATTTTCACCGAAAGTACCCAAATTTGTGGCCTTCCAGTTTCGTGCACACTTCTGGCAAACGTTCATGTTGGCCAAGGACTGTTAAAAGCGGTAGCTTGCTACAGATTCGTTGCAATAACTGCGTATTTGTCTGATATTTTATGTCTTTTGTCAAACCTTTGTCTGCTGTTCCAAAGCAAGGATATAGATTTTGAAATGTGTGAAAGACAAGTTTGTTACCATTCAGCAGCTCAACACCCTAAAAAGTGCAATGGGACCAACATTCAAAAATTTGGTACAGAAAGTGCCAAGCTAAGTCTCTAGGCAGGTGAATTTGAATTTCCAGGTCACATTATTAAAGACACCCAAAAAGGTAGACCAAATGAATCTGTCTTTTTTAGAAGCCTTGGCAATCTTCATGAACGTTTTGCAGATCTTGGCAAGCTGAAGTGTTTTACTGCGTTACTACCAAGGAATATAACAAACGTGGAGTCTGATAAGTTTCTAGAACATGGCGAGAAAGATATCATAGAAATTTAGACGATGTTAGAACCGTACTTTGAATGAGAAGGAATTGAGAAAAATAATGTGCTCATGTACCGGGCTTTGCAAAAGTTCTGTTACACTCGTGACGACCCTCAAAGAAATGGACACGACGATGTTGACGATGCAGTTAGACATGTTTTTATTGTGCCATCATGTAGAATAACATTGTAATTAGTCATTTAATCAATGTAGCCACCATCTGTGACGGACCTTGCAGGCCTTCCCCTCGACATGCGCCCACACGTTGTAGTCAAGTAGATTGAGGTCTGGCGATTGAGGAGGCCAAAAGCCCTTCGATCAGAAGGTCATGTTGGACCCCAACCAGTTTTGCACGAGTGTTGGCCGTGTGGGCTGGGGCACCGTCCTGTTGAAAGATGTAGTCCGCATTTCTTCACCCAGGGAAGGACTTTTGTGGCCAGGATGTCCTTGTAATCAGCCGCCGTTAGCCGGTATCCACTTGGGAACCACACGGGTGGCATTTTCTCGCCATTCAACGCCACGATTCCGAGCATCATCACAGAGTCCGGGTGCTTGGTTGTAGACACGTAGCGGACCTTGGAGATGTCCTGGCCGAAGCTTACCATGCAGTCGTTTTGCTTGTTGACGACAGGATCGACCGTGAAGGTCTTTTCGTCAGAGAAAATGACAATTTGCTCGCCATGACTCTTCAAGTCGTTGAGAAGACGGCGACAGCGCTCCCGACGTTGTTCCCGTATCCGATCCGTCAGCAGAGGCCTCACGCTCTTTCCACCTTCTTCTTTGACCGCTCTGGACACTGTGGACACCGAAATTTTCTTTTTTCTTTGCGAGCGCAGTCGTTTTGAGCGTCGGGTCTTGTTCGAAGGCTTTTCTCACAGCCAAACGGTTGACGACTCGAGGTCTACCTGAACGAGGTTGATCTTTAAGGTCTCTCCCATTCTTGAGCCTGTCCGCAACTCTGTGGATGGTCATCCGGCTGACTTTGAGGAGCTTGGCAATCTCGGACTTCGTGTGGCCCGCGCGCAGGAGAGCAGCGATCTCTACTCGTTTCGTTTCCATCGCTGTTGTCGTGGACATTAGGATCACTCAGAGGTTAACACGTAATTTCTAATAGATTATTTGATCCTTTTGTCGAAATGGAATTATCCAAATCATTTGGGGGATGTAAAGAGTGTAACAGAACTTTTGCAAAGCCCGGTAATGGAGGATGACCAAACGTGTTTTGAAAACTCGATGTGCTAACGTGTCATTAGCAGCAGCTTACCAGTTCCTTCGAAAGAATGATTTAATATGTGAGTATCCCACTATGTTTATAATATGTGAATTCGCATTGTCAGTCCCAAGACATACTGTAGATTGTGAGAGGGGATTAGCGAGATGAATATCGCAAAAACAGATATCCGTAATAGACTCCATATTATCAATGTATGCCATTTGATGAACGTATCAGTCAATGGCCCATAGACTAACGAGTTTGATTTTATAGCTGCATATTTTGCATGGTGTACACAACGGCAAAGAAGGATCTAGCCAAAGTATGAAAATAAATTCCTATTTTGATACCTATCGTATCCCCAAAGGCACACTTAGGTTTTGGCTATAACTTTTCTGATTTGGCTAGAATTCTTAGGTTCTGTTTAGCCGAAAATCTACAAAAATCTTCTTGCCAACTTAATCACTGCTAATTACTTCTATGACAGTGGTTGTATACTACTACAGTGTGTCCAATAAAGATAGACTCACCTAAACATTTACTTATATTAAATATGCAAATAAAGTGCGATTACTTTTACTTAATAATGTGATTGTTTATTGTGTAATTAGTATATGTAACATGGAAAATATAACATGGTAAAATAAATGGTAAAAATATAAATTTAAATAGAAAAAAAACAGTGTTTTCACTGTCCAAAAAAGATAAACTCGCGTATACAAATTTATTTGTTTTTTCAAATCTCCATTTTATATTGTGAAAGACAGCATTGCAAAAGGAACGTTTTAACAATCGCATACTCTATTTAATGAAATGTAACTATTAAACTTTCTTAAAATAGTAAAAAAAAACAGAATGGGAGGGGGAAAGCCTTTGACCGACTATGAAAAGGGCCAAATTGATGCCCTAAAGGATGAAGGGCTGTCAACAAGAGTAATTGCAGGCCGACTAAACCGTTCCCAGACTGTGGTGCAACACTACATCACTTTAGGAACTGATTTCGGCACAAAAAAGTCGACTGGACTCCCTCAAAAACTCAGTGCAACTCAGAAAAGATCGATTTTAAAGAAAATAAAGACCAACAAAACGTCCTACAGGCAATTGGCGAGTGATCCAGTTGTTAAGGTATCGAAATCCACAATTGGAAATGTGGTAAGGGCCTGCCCCCACCTAAAGTACAAGAAAAGAAAAGCCACCCCTAACTTGACCCAGGTAAACAAGAAGATGATGACCTTGAGCTCCGAGTGGCGAAGAATCATCTACAGTGATGAAAAGAAGTTTAACTTGGACGGTCCAGACGGCTGGCAGTACTACTGGCACGACCTGAGGACCGAGTCAGAAATGTTCTCTAAACGCCAGTGTGTGTGTGGGGGGGGGGGGTTCTGTTATGGTGTGGGGGGCTTTTTCTTGGAGTGGAAAGACATCAATAGCATTCATTAATGGTAAAATGAATGCTATTGGTTATCAAAACATGCTGTCTACATCACTTTTGCCATTTGCTGAGGGCATAACAGGGGCTCCTTGGTGGTTTCAGCAAAACAATGCACCCATTCACACTGCTAAAACCACTAATCAATGGTTTTCAGACAATGGGATAGATCTGTTAAGTTGGCCAGCATTGCTCACCAGCTCTAAGTCCAATAGAAAATGTGTGGGGCATGCTGGCAAGAAAGGTTTATGCCAATGGGAGGAGATACAAGTCGATTCAAGAATTGAAAGTGTCAATTCTTGAATCATGGGAAGAGATAAAAGAACCTTTTCTCAAAACTTAAATCCAATCGACGCCTAATCGCATTTTTGAGCTAATTAAGAAGCAGGGAGGGCACATTAATTATTGAAAGTTAAATTGTTAGCAAAAACGACAAGCCGAGGCTAATTTTTTTGGACATTAAGAAATATATTTTTGTCATTTTTCTTTGTTTACAAGTTTGTTTTGTTAATTCTAATTTATTTTATTTAATTAATTTGTTTATTAGTTGTTAATAACTAACAATTTTAAGCAAAAGTATCCTTACTTGTTTAAATTAAACAATTAAACCTGATTTTGTTACTGAGTCTATCTTTATTGGACCGTGGCCTTCGAGATATTAGGCCTCCGCATCGGCCTTGAAATAGCGTGCCGAGGCAGTTTCAATTTTTGACCGCTGTTTGGCGCTCGTCAGGGATAAACACCTACTTTCCACCTCATTGCTATGCTAATTTATCCGACTTTATCTCGCAAAATTCTGGCTCTCACGACAAAATTAGGTCTAATAAAGAACACTATCTTTCATGGAAATGATTTTATAGGGAATTTCTTGTTATATGCTCAAATTGACAGTGGAATAAAAGTTCTATAAGTATGTGAAAAAAAACCCTACCCTCATCCATCCCTGCCTGTACTTATGGGAGGTTCTCCTCGTTTTAAAAGAACATTATCACTTTAAAACTTTAGAGAAAAATCATTACTTAACTGAATTGCCTTTATTCATTTACATGTATGCATATCTTTATGTAATATTGATGAATTTGTCTTTACACCGGTTTATTGTATAATTTTCAGCAAGGGCAAATGACGCGATCTGCCGGCCAGGTGGCCGAGAGGACTAGGGCGTAGGCTTTCTAGTACTCGAGTCCGCCTGGTCGTGGGTTCGAATCCCGCCGTGGGCATGGATGTTTGTGTTTGTCCCGGGCTGCGTACTGTTATAACTTGTGTAAAAGGCGCAAAATGACCTTAGTAGTCGACGCCAAGTTTCTAATAAACCAACCAACCAAATGACGCGATCCTTATGTGGTGTTGTTTTCATTGCACTGAATGAAATTAATGAAACGAAATTATTCTAACATATTTTTAGCATTTTTCAAACGTCATGCTCGCACATTTTAATGAAAACGAATTACTGTTTTGTGTTGTTGGTTTTTCTTTTGAATCGAATCTTAATCCAAATCGATCTGCATTTATCATAATGAGCAATATATTCGAGTAAGTGGAAAATCGGTTTAAAATCGGAAATTATTCACACACAAAATATTGAAATAAAATGTTTTATCAAGAACAGAAGGGTAGCGGGGGGGGGGGGTATTCACACACATATCTTCATCTGTTCTTGGTTTTATCAATCATTTTAACATAACATACACAATGCTAAACTACTTTTCACCGCACGTCATGTGGAATGGTCTGCATAAAAACAATCATTGATATGTGGGCCGATGTGAATCTATTGCGTTCAAACTCAAAAAACGTCTCCTGACGTTGGTTAGCCGATTTCGAAAAAAACGATTACCCCGATTCGATATCATGAAGAACAGATGAAGAGGGGGTGGGGTAATCGTTCGATTACCTACGTTTTTTTTTTTTGTACCTTCATCTGTTTTTTGATATCATGCTCTAGACGATTTATCGAACGAGATCGTCTGTACTATTATCGATTTTATTGATACATCCAACAACAGGCTGTTGAATGTACATTCAACTCAAAAAAACAAAACAACTAAATACCTGTTGATGTAGGTTTCGGGCTGATGACAGCATAAAGCGAAATTGGATTTCAATAATTTCAATAATTTCAAAATTAATAACACATGGCCTCTGAAAACAAGGAAGTTTACACTAACACTGAATCAGGGGCGTAGTTAAGGGAGGCAAAGGTGTGCTGTACACAGGCGCAACGAATTAGCACTTTAAAAACAACGAAATATCTCAATGAGAGAATACGAAAAATATAAATTACAAATATATATAATCAATGAAAAGCAAAATACAAGTTAATAAAAAAAAACTGCGTTCGAAGTGTTTGTTTTTCCTCTAAATTCACGAAATAATTTTATCAACGTCTGTAGCCTCCATAGATTAAGCTTGAATCCACCCTTGTTTTATCCCTGATGATCCCCCTCTAGCGTTAAAAAGTTGAACTTCCGCTGGCACGAAGAAAAGCATTGAAATGAGAGGCAATGCGGAGGCCTAATATCTCGAAGGCCACGATTGGACACACTGTATTGTAATCCAAACTCGAAATGCCTGTTAAACCTTGTATTTTGCAAAAACAAAAATAACATGTTTAGCAAGGAGATGTAAGTGCAGGGTGGTGTTAACATTTTGAAACTGACTGTAAATTGAAAAGAAGTTTATTAAATTTAATGAGGCGTTTTAAATCTTTCAGGAAAGGGATAGACACGTTGGTAAAAGAGGAAAAGAGAAAACTCCCGTTATAAAACCTGAAATTTTTGCAGAAGGAAACATGATCAGAAGAAACGAATTTGATGTCATTGGCCTCCCGCATTACATATTTGACATGTCCAAAGACGTCGCGGATGATTTTTTGTATAATAATCTGCGAACTCGTTTGCCATCACCGGACGAAATTTCGTATAAACTTGGCTTAAAATATCAGGAACTCTATTGCCCTGAGCCGTATTTGCTCTCTATTGTGCATTATCCCGAAAAGAAAACTTACTCTCTCCCATCTCATTACTTTAGATTCACTGGTGAGGCAAAATACTCCGTAAACCCCTTGGAAGAAATGGATGCATCCAAGAAAGAAATTGGCTCTCCCATTTCGTCGGAGGACAATAAAAATTCCGTTTCAAAAACTGAACTGGAAAGCGCGGCCAAACCGACCCTGAATGCTTTTGCTCTCTTTTCCCGTGCCGCGGGACTTCTCGAACCTTCTAATACTCCTTTCGAAGGTTCCGACGTTGCTGAAAAAAAGACTCAAACCCGTTGGATTGTTTCTCCTGGCAGCGAAGTGACAATAACTTTGAAGTTTAAGTCTGTCAAATGCGGAATATTTGATTGTACGTTGCATCTTGAATTATTGGGAAGTAGAAAACAGTATGCCGTTTACTGCCGAGGGGTTTGTCAGTTGCCTGATATTTGCAGATTGCCGTCCAAAGTATTTCCAGCTGTTAAGAAAAGTAAAAAAGAAGGCCAGGTCGTGAATCGGATCTTCATCGAGAGCACGAAGACGTTTGAAATCGGCCCTTTGTTGTTCGTTTACGAGCTGTTTCAAAGCGAAGGAAATAGAATTTTATGCAAGACTGATTTGAATATTTTTAACGAAACGTCTCTGCCGGTTAATGTTTCTTTCTTTCTCTTGAAATTGCAAAATGATGCCTTTCGTCTGGAGCCGACAAGTCTGACAATTCCTCACAATGAAGTAAAAACTGTCAGCGTCATTGTCTCTCCTAACACTGTGGGTCTCGTTGACGAAACGATAGTTTGCTGCATTGAAAATAACCCGAAGCCTTTTTTAATTCAGGTAATAACGAGTTTACATTTAAGTACGTTTAACGCATTTTAATAACATTTAATTCATAATACACTGAGTTAGCAAGCACATTGATTGATGGGTATGGCCCAACTGTCTCCAGGGTGTATCGGGAATGGCTGGATGAAGGCATCGCACTCCACAACAGGCACCATACCGGGCGTCCAGCTGCCCTGAATGATCGTGACCGGCGACACCTGGGACGAATGATTCAGAGAGACAGGAGCGCAACAGTGCAACAAAATCACAGACCAGTTCAATCTGGCCGCACTAGAAACGTCTCTCCGTGGACAATCCGTCGGAATCTGCATGCCCTCGGGTTTGGCAGCCGTCGCCCTACACGGGTGCCAATGCTTACTCAGCGTCATCGGACACTCCGGCGTGCATTTGCCACCAACCATCTTGGCTGGACTCTGCAACAGTGGCGTAACGTCATATGGTCAAATGAGTCACGATATCAACTGTACCACGCTGATGGGAGGCACCGTGTGTGGCGCAGACCTCACGAAACGATGGATCCCGCATGCCAACAGGTGGTGGTGCAGGGTGGTGGGGCGTCAGTGATGGTCTGGGGTGCATTTTCCTGGTTTGGAATGGGCCCTCTGGTTATCCTGGACCAAACGTTGAATAGTCCACGGTATCGTCAACTCATCGGAGACCATCTGCACCCGTTTTTGACATTTCAACACCCTGACGACGTAGCAGTCTTTCAAGATGACAATGCTACACCACATCGCTCCAATGTCGTCCGCGAATGGTTCGAGGAGCATGCAGGAGAGGTCCAACGACTGAGCTGGCCAGCCCGGAGCCCTGACATGAATCCCATCGAGCATATCTGGGATGCTGTTGAAGTCAGGCTCCGGGCACTGGATCATCCGCCCACGAACGGGCAGCAACTATCTTGGGCTCTGCAGACTATCTAGTGTCAACTGCCTCCAGAAGTGTACCAGGGACTTGCAGACTCACTACCACGCCGTATTGCTGCACTCCACAGGGCCAGAGGTGGCCCGACCAGATATTAAGTAACTATCCCATGAGTTTTGCTAACTCAGTGTACAGTATTGATGAAAGTTCAATTTTTTGCAGTTTTGCTGCTGCTTTTTGTCGAGGTTAAATAGCGTGTTGGTAATGCTTAGCATGCTGTTAATTATGAGTGTGTTTCGATAGATAGATAGAACCTGCGATAGTGTGGGATTATTCAATCATTATAAACATGAATCTGCTATTTTATATACGCACCGGCCAATGAGTTAGAAACCTTTGTTCAATATGGTATTGACCCTCCTTTGGCTGTAATTACTGAACATACGCGGTTTGGCATGGACTCTACAAGGTGTTGCAATGCAGGTAAGGTAATCGCAGACCATGCATTCGTCAGGGAGACCTTCAGGTCCTGCAGAGTAGATGGAAGCGGTTGCCTTCAACAAATGTCTCTTTCCAACATGTCCCAAACATCTTCAATCGGATACAAATCCGGGCTTTGCGCTGGCCATGGCAGAAGTTGTAACTCGGTGTCACGTTCAGAAAACCATTCCTGAACAATTCTTGCTCGATGGACAGTAGCATTGTTGTCCATGAAGAACCCATCACCATTTGGGCACAAATGCACCATTGCAGGATGGACTTGATCTGCAACAGTGTTCAGGTAGTCTTTGGCTTTCACCTGACTGTCAAGGAATATCAGGGGACCCTTGCCATACCACCAGAACATGGCCCATACCACGACACCTCCTCCAGCAGCTTGAACTGTGTTCACAACACGTGAGGGGTCCATCGCTTCGTGGGGCTGTCGCCAAATTCTCTGCCAGCCATCGGTGCAAAACAATGTGTAACGTGATTCGTCCAACCACATCAGAAAATTTCAGTTGGTGTTGAAACTGAACAGGAAACGAATAGCAATGAATAAGAATTCTCTGAAACAGCACCTGAAGAAAGCACGTAAACCGTAAGTGAAACGGCCCTGAATAAACGATGTTTAACTTCTTCATGACAATCCATGGCCGCAAATGGCCAATGTTGTTGAAGCAAAACTGGTCTGATTCGGTTGGGAGATTCTGGATCATTCAGCCTATAGTCTGGCTTTAGCGCCTTCGGACTACCACTTCTTTGGTACCATGAAGAGATTTCTGGGTGTTCAGAGGTTGAGACTGATAAGGATTTAAATCTGCCATGCACCATTGGCTTATTCGTAGCCGAGAGAGTTTTATGAGCTGGGTATTCTGAAACTGGTGCAGCGTTGGGATAAATGCCTAAGTCGTCAAGGTGCCTATATGGAACTTACCCGATCTCTTAAATTCCACTGTCAACTTCAAAGTAGTCTCCTTGGGCACATATACATCGCTTCCAGCAATGTTTTCACTCCTGGAAGTTCTCAGGTTGGAGCATGTTTAACACCTGCTGTGATTCCGATTGAATCTCTTCAATGGAGTCAAATCGCCGCCCTTTTAACTGCAGTTTCAATTTTCGGGACCAGTAGAAATCACAGGGAGCCAGGGGACAGCGGTCATGTTGTTTTTGTTGAGCGTGCACCGGAGCGTTGTCATGATGGAGCAGCTAGTCTTTCTTCTTCCACATCTCTGCCCTTTTGCCCCTCACGTTTTCCCTCAGCCATCTCTAAACGTCCCGTATGACAGTCCAAGGCAATCACAAACATCGTCGATAGTCCGACTTCGGTCCTCTCGGATCACATCACGCACTTTCGTGATCATTTCCAGAGTTGTGCTTGTTGACGGTCAACCAGAATGCTTGTCGTCTTCCACAGACTCTCGACCATCTTTGAAATGCTTAAACCACTCAAATGTTTGGGTTTGGCCTAATGCTTGCTCACCAAAAGCCTCCTGTGGGTTTTTTTCAGCTTTAATATCAAGAATCGCAACACGAGCAACACAAATGACGACAAAAACAGCATAAACTCAAAATCACATGGACATAGGACGACACTGCTTGGCACGATTACAGCTGAGACTAGGGTGCTGGTTAAGTGCGGAGAAGGGTGGTGACAACTGCTACTTGCGTCTGCTGCCATTTTGAATCCGGAAGCACTTAGCCACGCATAGGAGAACCCATGTCTTTTGCTCAAATACTCGTACGATTACGTTACAGTCTCTCTTGGTAATGTTAGAATTCTCTTAATTTGTCTATTTTTCTGAACGTCTAATCGTTCGACCTTTTAAAATAAGTTACTAACATCGAATTTTAACGAGCAAAAACGATGCCTGGTTGTTGCGTTCCTGCATCATAGCGTTTCTATGTCTGCATGTAGCAATCACTTTGACAAAGGTGGGACTGCTTTTTCGTTCATAGAAATGTTACTTTCTCCATGTTTTTTGCTTTCCTGCAAACGCTGCAAGGAGGAAATTGTGGGTAATTCAAATAAAAAGGAACAAGTTAGATCCTGGCCACAGAAGATGAATGATCGCGAATGCTTTATTGATGAAGAACACATCTGAGAGGAGGAGGATATTAATGGAGCCAATTAGAATTTGGACAAAGTTGTACGTTTTAGTGGAGCTTGCTCATCGATCGATGTGGTTCGTTTAAGTCGACTTTGCGGAAGGGGAATACCCCCCCCCTCCCCCTTCATACATTCTTGCTTTCGACTTAAGATTTCATCAAGAAGTGTAACCCAGACAAAAAACTAAATTATGGGAGTAAAACCTGTACGTGAAATAAAGTTAAAACAAAAAACAAAAGAAATTTGTGCCATTTGTTTGTAATTTTTTTGTCTGTGATACTTATGTAAAGAAATAAAATAAAACCGAGCAAGTAGTTGTGCATACAATTGCAGGCTTCATTTAAAATTGCGTAGCTTCAGGTGGCAATAAATTTGTCGAAAGTACGATGAATTTAGCGTAGTTACTCAGTTGTCACTTACGAGTGTGATTCAAACTGGCGGTTCACGCTTTAAGTTCACGGGATAGGTTGTCACCACCCTTCTCTGCACTTATCTAGGCACCCTAGCTGAGGTTAAGGCTCTAAAGATGTAGGTATTCCTATCCGCCATTTTGGTTCCAGCCTCGATACTGAAAAGCATTGGCCGCATAGGGTCGAGCGTGTACTAAGGCGACACTTTTTGCTAAAATGAACAAAATAATGAATTACATCGTGAAAAACATCTATTTTAATATCTTTATTTTTAAATGCAAAAATATTACTTTTGTCTTTTATGTATAATTGTTTTAAAAGAGGCCTGCGAGAAAAGTATCCGACCTAATTTTTTTTTGCGAAAACCTGATGGATTTGGATCGCGCGCGCTTGCATGAGCCGACCTTGAACCTTTGTGCGTATGCGTGAATTTTTTCCCGCCTCTCAATAGCGTCAGTTGCTGGCAATCAGCATTAGAGGGCGGTAGTGTGTTGTACTCTCGTCGGTTTTTGATTTGAAGGAAAAGACGGAACGACTGGAGCAGCGTTACTACATCAAATTTTGCCAGAAACTGGGCGTCAGCGAGGTGGAAACCATGAGTCGTCACAGTGGAAGCATTCCTCGTCACCACGACCAAAGAAGGCCCGCCAAGTGCGCAGCAATGTGGAAGTGATGCTGGCTGCTTTCTTTGACTCTCGCCGTGTGGTACACCACGAGTACGCACCACAGGGTCAAACAATCTCCAAAGAGTACTACAGGGATGTCCTCCGTCGCCTACGTAATGCAGTGCGGCGCAAGAGACCGCAGTTGTGGTCAACAGGCAACTGGCGCCTCAAAAACCAAACTCCCGTGGTACAACAGGCTCCTTACTCTCCTGACCTGGCCCCTTGCAACTTTTGGCTGTTCCCCAACTCAAGAGGCCATTGAAAGGAACGCGATTTCAGACAAGAGAGGACATTATGGATGCAACTCCATTCCGAAAGACGCTTTCCAGGAATGCTTCCAACCCAATGGCGGCACCGCTGGGAGCAGTGTGTGGGGTCCCAAGATTAAAATAAATGTTTTTCTTGATGTAATGCATTATTTTGTTCACTTTAGCAAAAAGCGTCGCCTTAGTACACGCTCGACCCTATGCGGCCAATGCTTTTCAATATCGAGGTGGAACCAAAATGGCAGATAGAAATACCTACATCTTTAGAGCCTTAGCTGAGGTGTACCCCTAACACCATCTATCGGCAAAACTTCATACCTCTTACAGTTCGGTCAGGATAAAACAATTTCGGGAAATTTTGGGTAGCACCTCATATTGATTAATTAAAAAAAAACAAACTTGACTTTTACAAAGGTTAGTCAAAAGTAGTGGCCGATCACTGCGCAAACTTTTAAATGGGCACCAGACAGGAACCACCCATTGCTAATCTTCAAATTTCGGCGGCTGCTACTCGCACACTGGTTCCCTTTTTCCAATAGTGATGAAGGAGCCCGCGCATCACCAATTTTTCTGCCATATATTTACACTGGCTGACACAGGTGGGACAATGTCTATGACATTCAAATTTGTACTGACGTTTCTTCCCACTCTTTTCTCTTAATAAACTGCAATATACCCTTTGTGGTAAATGGTCTTTGCCCAGAATTCGTCAAACTCCCCCCCCCCTCTCTTGAGTCGGTCACTACTTTTGACTCAATTTCTGTATATTAAGCTGAGGATACATTAAAAACTAGTGATGTCAAGATCCGGATATCCGGATCTTTTTTTCGGACCTAGATCCGAGATCCTGATCTTGGTCAGTGATCCGGATCTTGGGTCCGAGGTCTGAGATCCGGATCTTGGATCCGAGATCCGAAATTCGGATCCTGTATCAGGAAATTGTGTATATTCAAACTTTTTCTGAAAGCAGTTTATAAATGCTTTTATTAAGTGATAGCCTAGTCCTCTTAAGTCCTAATTAGTCTTAATACGCATCCAGCGAAAGGATCCGATATCCGAGATTCGAAATCCGGATCTGATATCCGAGATCCGGATACGGATATTTCTAGATCCGAATCCGGATATTTTCAGATCAGAGATCCGAGATCCGGATCCAACGGACATCACTATTAAAAAGCTTGTTAGAGGAGAAAAGCAAGTTTCTGATTTTGCTAATGTTTTCTTACTTGTAGGTTACCTATACAGGTGTGACACCAGAGATAGAATTGGATAAAAAAATTATTAATTTTGAACGCATCTTACTAAACCGAAAAGAGTCTTCTTCAGTTCTATTAACAAATAAATCTCTTATACCATTGACGTGGAAATTGGACGGTTTGGATACAGCTACAGAATATGAAATTACATGCCCGAAAACAAGTGGAACTTTGCAGCCATTTCAATCTGAAGAACTCGTTATCTTCTTTAAGTCTAGTGTGCCAGTTGTTGCTAAACATTCTTTAAAAATGGATGTAAGTTGTTTTTTTCTGAACTAACTATTAAGTGATATATACAGAAGACAGATAAACATGAAGCTTTTATTACTAGGTAGTTTTAAATTGAGGAGGGAAGTCTATCTTTATTGTGTGTTTCTCTTACAGATCTATGATGCTAATTTTTATTATGGTGTTATTCTTAGTGAAACATTATCCATAAATGCAGAAGTTTATGATATCCTGCTTGATATTGGATTTCCAAATGGTAAGATTGATTTTATTTTTTTTAAATTTATTTTTGATTTATCATTGTCCATGACAACTCAAGAGCATTAGGAAAATTTAAATGTAGCATTGACACTACAATAACTCCGCATTTCATAAAAACTTCGGTCCATCATAGCACATGATACAACTCCGTTTCAAAAGTTTAGCAAATCGTGAAGCAAACTACTTTCTTAAAGTTGTCAACCAGTTCAACAACAGTGGCACAGCTCGATTGTTGCAACTCCTGCTTCATTCGTTTCCAAATGTTTTCAATTGGGTTTAAATCAGGCGAGTTGGCGGGCCAATTTAGAACGGGGATGTTTCTGCTTGCAAACCAGGAAAGCACACGTTTCGCCATATGTGATGAAGCATTGTCTTGCTGGTATACAAATTCAGGGTCTTCATCTGGACACAAGCGTTCTATACTCGGAATGAGAAAATGTTCCATCATCTCGATGTACACGTCAGCATTAACGCTAGTTTTCAGGATGCAGAGATCGCCTCTTTCTTTGGAGGACGTGCATCCCCAGATCATAACTTTCTTGGCAAACTTTATTGAGCGTTGTATGCATGTTGGGCTGAATTCTCCTCCCCTTTTGCGATAGACACGCACCCCTCCATCACCAAACGAGACGCAGAACGCAGATTCGTCACTCCATACGACCTTGGACACTCCTCCGTGGCCCAGTCAACGCGACATCTGCATTGTTTTTGATTCAACGCAGGTTTAACTTTTGGCACTCGAACTTTGTAACCATGTAGTAGTCTTTGAGACGTCTCTCTCCCAAGTTGGTGAGACCAGTTTCTTGCCAGTTGTCTGGCGGACGCAAATCTCGATGAAGTCACAACTTGCTTTAAGATGCGCAGATCACGTTTTGAAGCGAGTCGTGGTCGCCCTGTCTTTCTTTTGGCCTCGGGAGTTTCTCCGTCATTGTTGTCAATGGCTTGTAGACATCGTGATATTGCTGATATCGATCTGTGAACGCTCCCAGAAATTTCCTTTAAGGCTTTTCCCGCCTTTCGTTGTTCGTAAATTTGGAGCTTTTCTCTCGCAGTTAACTGTGCTGCTTTCCCCATCTTTATTACATATAATCACATCAGATCCAGTATCTAAGGTATAAATGACAATTCTCTCCCCTCCACCTCTAATGATCATCTGTGCTATATGCTAATGACAAATAGCATTTGAGAGAATTCCGGAATGAAAGAAATTAGTGCAAATTTTCACCATGAGATTTTTGTTTGATTACAACGTATGTTCAGTATATCCTCCCCCTGCGTCAAAGACACGTTGGAAGCGTAGCACAGCATGATCAATTGTTGCATGAAGCGTTTCCCGAGGAATCTTTGAGACATGTCTTCTAATGCTGGCTTTCAGCTCAGGCACACTGTGTACGCTTTGTTGATAGATCCGACCTTTCAGATATCTCCAGAGTCAAAAATCGCACGGGTTGAAATCCAGAGAACATGGAGGCCATGCAACTGGAAAACTTCTAGAGATCACACAATCATCTCCAAAGTTGGCACAAAGCAATTCCTTCACTCGTCGACCAATATGAGGTGGTGCTCCATCTTGCAAGGCAGGAATCACATACTGTGCAAGAAGTTCACTACCGCGCACTGGTCACAGAACATCTTACAGGACCTCGTCGTGTCACTTCCTCAAAGAAAAAGGGGCCTAGAATAAAATCAGTGGTGAATCCACACCATACAGTCACGTATTCTGAGTGCAATGGCTTTTCATGCACGACATGGGGAACCGAAGCACCCCATATGCGGCGGTTCTGCGTGTTCAGCGCTTCTTCTAAGGTGAAATGTGTTTCGTCTGACCATAGAATGTTCCACGGTCACAGATCGTCAACAATCATCCTCGCCAGAGAGTGATAAGCAGAGTCAGCGCTGTTGTGCCAGATGAATCTTCTATGGGTACCATGGAACATGGGATGGACAATTCACATGCTGTTGCTCGAGAACTTGTCGCAGAATATTGAGAAAAGGAAGCTCTGTCCACCACTGCAACAGCCACGTCCTCAACAACTTCGTCTGCTATCTTGCGCCATCCTCTTCCTGGTGTGACAGCTGATTCAAATTTCTTTATCATTTTTTGCAACCCAGTACCTGACATGGGCCCTTTTAGACGACGATATGCTCGCAATTTAGCTGGACTTCTACTATCATTCTCGTAAAACCACTTTACCAACAGTGCGCATTCTTTCTTGCTTAAAACCACGATCTTTCGTGAAAGCTTTCCATGTAATGAATGGATCAATCCATTCCATTCTGGGTATGTTGACCTTCTAATTTGCATAAACTTTCTGCTAATAAGGAAAGCCGATATTGAGAACGAACATAATGCTGTGATCAAACAAAGGCCTTGCATGCTTGTTTAAAACAATAAAACTGGTTTTAAAATTTCCATTTGTCATTCCACAGCACCTCATTTTCACCTAGTGGTGACAATTTGCACTAATTCTTTTCTTTTCAGAATTCTCTCCCCCATGGTTTGAATAGCCTACATTTCAATTTGCATCACAATTGGTTCATTAGATTGGGCTCTAGAAGGCTCTCAGTAGGCGAACTACCCTGTACAATGCCAAATATTTCAATATAGGTGACAATTGATGATTATATAAATAAATATAGATTGTAAAGTACAGTCCTAGTTAGATATAGTTCAGCTAATAGAGTTATTATACGAGGTCTGTTCAAAAAATACGTAGACTGACGTCATAAAACAATATATACTTTATTCAGAAGTTACACATGTGGGTCCCCTTCAAAGTACTCTCCTCCCCGACGCACACACTTATCCCAACGGTGTTTCCACTTTTGGAAACAGTCCTGGAACGCTTCTTTTGTGATGTCCTTCAGCGCCTTCGTCGCATTTGCCTTTATGTCGGGAATCGTCTCAAATCTCCTTCCTTTCAAAGGTCTTTTGAGTTTGGGAAACAAGAAGAAGTCACAAGGAGCGAGGTCAGGTGAGTAGGGTGGGTGAGGAAGCACAGTGATCGAGTTCTGAGGGCTGAATGGGCTGGAGCGTTGTCGTGATGAAACAACCAGTCACCTCTCGTCCACATTTCTGGCCTTTTCTACTCGTCCAGTGGCAGTTTTTCCGAGTTTAACACAAAATTTCCCAGCAACTCTTTGCTCGTTCAAGTCACTCATTCTAAAAATCCGCCAAACGAAAAAAAACACACTTCACAAACAACCGCGTAGCTAATCAACCAATACTGATATTTGCAATCAAAAAACTGCTTTGTAATCAGCGGATCTGTCAGAAGATGGCGACACCAAGCGATTTTGATTGGGACCAACAGGGCCCGCGCAATTCAAACAGTCTACGTATTTTTTGAACAGACCTCGTATATCTCATACAGTGTTGCTAATGCTAATTATTAAAGTGGTAAAAATTTGGCAACAAAGATGAGATGCGTCGAAACCTGACGTTTTCTCATTGGTTGGTTGAGGTAGTTGCGGATTCGCTAAATTTCAGAACCAGCTTGAATTGAAAGTTTCATCTGCAAATCAGTTGCAGAGAGCAATGCAGGCGTATTCTGCTAATTGTGAAATGGCAGGCAGCCTGTGCGGGGAAAGTCTTCCATCTTGTGTTGTAGGCTCTGCATCCACCTGTTTTCCGCCCACAAACTATAAATCTAAAACGGGCTTAACCCACAGAAATCCAAGTAGTGAAAAACTTTCCTGGAGTTTGTTAAAATTTGATGCCCGTTGGTTTTGCAATTGTAGAGATTATTAAGTAGCGGAAGAATGGAGCTACTTATTGTTTTCACAATGTCCATCTGTCTGTCTGTCCGTCCGTCCCTTTCATAATTTCCGCATTTTTTTAGGTAGAAGGTTGAAATTCGGAACGTAGCTTACCATGGGCATGTACACCTTCACTATTCTGTTTAGTTTTAATTGGCCCACTAGGGTCGGAGTTTCGGGGACGGAAGTTAGAGGGGGCCAAAAGGTCTACCGGGCTTTGCAAAAGATCTCTTATACTCGTGACGACCCTCAAAGAAATGGACACGACGATGTTCACGATGCAGTTAGACATGTTTTTATTGTGCCATCATGTAGAATAACATTGTAATTAGTCATTTAATCAATGCAGCTACCATCTGCATCAAGAACCCGCTCCAGACGAGGCCGAAAAGCCTTGCAAACTTTGCGAATGTATTCCTAGTTCCTCATTCTGGTCCATACGCGCTTGACAGATGTTTTCAGCTCGTCGACGTTGCTGTGACGGACCTTGCAGGCCTTCCCCTCGACATGCGCCCACACGCTGTAGTCAAGTGGATTGAGGTCTGGCGACTGCGGAGGCCAAAAGCCCTTCGACCAGAAGGTCATGTTGGACCCCAACCAGTTTTGCACAGTATTGGCCGTGTGGGCAGGGGGACCGTCCTGTTGAAAGATGTAGTCCGCATTTCTTCATCCAGGGAAGGACTTTTGTGGCCAGGATGTTCTTGTAATCAGCCGCCGTTAGCCGGTATCTACTTGGGAACCACACGGGTGGCATTTTCTCGCCATTCGACGCCACGATTCCGAGCATCATCACAGAGGCCGGGTGCTTGGTTGTAGACACGTAGCGGACCTTGGAGATGTCCTGGCCGAAGCTTACCACGCAGTCGTTTTGCCTGTTGACGACAGGATCGACCGTGAAGGTCTTTTCGTCAGAGAAAATGACAATTCGCTCGCCATGACTCTTCAAGTCGTTGAGAAGACGGCGACAGCGCTGCCGATGTTGTTCCCGTATCCGATCCATGAGCAGAGGCCTCACGCTCTTTCCACCTTCTTCTTTGACCGCTCTGGACACTGTGGACACCGAAATTTTCTTTTTCTTTGCGAGCGCAATCATTTTGAGCGTCGGGTCTTGTTCGAAGGCTTTTCTCACAGCCAGACGGTTGACGACTCGAGGTCTACCTGAACGAGGTTGATCTTTAAGGTCTCTCCCATTCTTGAGCCTGTCCGCAACTCTGTGGATGGTCATCCGGCTGACTTTGAGGAGCTTGGCAATCTCGGACTTCGTGTGGCCCGCGCGCAGGAGAGCAGCGATCTCTACTCGTTTCGTTTCCATCGCTTTTGTCGTCGTAGACATTAGGATCACTCAGAGGTTAACACGTAATTTCCAATAGATTAATTGATCCTTTTGTCGAAATGGAATTATCCAAATCATTTGGGGGATGTAAAGAGTGTAACAGAACTTTTGCAAAGCCCGGTACGCTTATTTATGCATATTAAGGAGTGAAATTCGGTGTGCAGATTCCTCTAACCAAGATCAACATTACTGTAAACTTTGGGCGAAATTGGCCCAATAGGATCGGAATTGTGAGGGTGGCAGTCACTTGGTTTTTAGAACTATTGCAACATACGGCATGTCATATATCATTCGATCGGAAATGATGAGAAACAAAAGAAGATAGAGCTCTTTTTCATTTTCTAAATACTATGTTCGAGAAAATAGATGACCTCAGCGCTTCTGCTACTTTCATATACCTTCCTCGGGAGGATTAATTTCTTGTCATGAATACACACACACACACACATTAACTTTAATAATATAGATTTTGAGCACTAATATATATATATATATTTTATACTGGAAGCTTTATATTGAAATCTATAAATATTTTAGGTTCTGAAGGTCTGCTAAATTTTGGGAATGTCAGAATTCAAGAAGAAGCGAAATGGAACATTACCTTGAAAAATAAAGGAAAATATGAAATTTATTATCAGTAAGTAAATATACCGTAAAACCTTAAATGCAGGCCTGGGCGATCATTGTCTATATGTCTCAATGGTCCTGACCCCCCTGTGTTTATTTAAGACCCGGGGTATAAGGGCTATTCCCAATAACAGGGTAACAGGGTGTCTAGCAAAACGATTTCATAAAATTCCCGGTTGATCACGTAATTTTCCCTGACCACCAGCACCGATGTTTAATCTATATTCAACACCCCACCCGGCTTTTATTCGAGACCGGCGTGTATTTGAATACCAGGTCTTTATTCAAGGTTTTACGATACATAGTTCAAAACTTACAAGGTCTCTATCAAAATACAGCCATCCCTTCACAAATTAGCTATTTTTTCCCCCCCATATGTGAATGTATGAAAAATAGTGGACATAACGTCTGGATGGTGATTTTTTCGTCAATAGATTGTTAGAATATGCAAAGAGTATCTGTAGCAGTCTCTTCGTTGAGATCAGCCATGATAAAGTGGAAGGATGGTTTGCCATGGATGCTGGCAATCGTAATGGAACACATCTTAGACAAATAGATATTTATATCCGTACGTAAGAAATTGATGAACAATTTGGAAGAAGGGGACACCTTTGAACAAGTTTTTAAATGAACTTGTTTTAGTTTCACGTTAAAGAGTTACAGAACTTGAATTGCAGTGTATTTTTCCTAATTGATTAATTTGTAGGAGCAGGGCTCCAAATTTAGTGATCTTGTATTCAAGCAGGCAGAAGATTCTGGCAGAAAAGCAAAATCATTAACACAATTGAAGATCACTAATTTAATCGAGAAAAATATACAGAGGCTGTTAGGCTGTCTACTGGTTGCAAGTAGACTTATATTTTTTAATAAATTGCGTTTTTATAGAATGTATTTCAATTAGTCCCCCCCCCCCATACAACAGCGATTTTGGGGTCCCGGGATTATCAAACCCCCCACCCTCATTTTTAGTGAACACGTATTGATGTTTTAACTAAGATTGGAATTAATTAATCAGTTAGTTATTATTTAGCTATTGTTTAAATAATGTTTAATGGCGAGTTTAAGGTTAATGCCAGATCAGTTAATTAGTAACATTTAATTCTTTATTAAACAGTTTTAGGTAATTAGTTTTATAAAGATTTCATAAAGATTTTAGAATGGAAAGTTTAGCAGTTAGTATTACACCGGATAGTCATCTTAGCTTTCTTGGTATTGTATTCAGGGACAAGCCATGACGCACTTTGTCTAGAAATTACCGTAAATCCTCTACTATAATGCGACCCCTTGTATAATGCGACTCCACTTTTTTGGCCCAAAAAACAGCAAAAATGCTATCCTCTTGTAAAATGCGATCCCCATTTTTGACTCCTCGCGAGAAATAAAATGTGCAAAAATATACAGAAAAAAAAATCTTTATTTTTAAATAATCTTTATTATAGTAGAGGATTTACGGTATGTAAATTGATTGCGGCATGATTTAGAAGGAGGAGCTTTAACCTCTTTCCACCAATCATCTGATTTGAGTGTCTTTTTAAACTCTGATGACCAGTAATGTTCAGGATTAGTTAGGGAGAATGAGACAGTGAGTGGAGTCAGAATCAATCAGCCTGTCACAATATTGGACAGATGCATAAGTTAGTAGAAGTTAGAATCGAGCAGACGGCTCATGACTTAGACCTCTAACAGTTTTAATAGTTGGTATCATGTAGGAACTTAATATATTGATTATTGTGGAGAAAGAACCTCTTCACAATCAACCAGTAGTTATTGAGGAGAAGAAATAATTATTTATCAATTATTTATCCTGGATGCGTTCACAGCACTGATAGGGGGGAGGAACCTTAACCACATGCAAGTTAACAACAGGCTCCAGATGCTGCTTTCCCTGCCTACCCTCCATGCATTTTCGAATTTGTGTTCCCTATCAGTGCTGTGGACGCATCCACGACTGCAGCGCGTGCAGTGAGCATTTTCAACAATGCAGGGCTATTTTCGTGGGAAGCAGACAGTACAGGGTAGGAACAAGCTGCAGCTGCTCAAGTTGAGCAAAATGGGGAAAACAGCAGACTTGTCTAAGTTCCAAAAAGGAGTTATTGTGGGTGCCTGTCTAGCTAGAGCTGCGATTTCCAGGACAGTACAATGGACCGGTATCTCAAAAGGTCAGGTCTCCAGGGTGTTTAATGCGTGGAAACGGAAACCACAAGAGTTGTCGAAACGGCAGAATTGTGGATCAAAAACAATCGACACAGGCAGGGACCGATGTCATCTGAGACGGATTGTGCGGCAAAACCGAAGGTCTACTGTGGAGCAACGGACGGCAGACTTCAAAGAAGGATCATCGCAACCCATCTCCTCCAGAACAATGTGCTGAGTGTTGAAGCGAATAGGAATGGGAAGTCGCATGCCAGTGAGGAAGCCCCTGGTGTCAGCAACAAACTGGAAAGTTCGTTGTGTGTAAAGTTCGGTGTAATGAACGGTGTGACTGGACAGAAGACGACTGGAAAAAGGTGATATGGTTGGACGAGTCACGTTACACATTGCTTTGCACCGATGGCCGGCAGAGATTTTGGCGACAGCCCCATGAAGCGATGGACCCCTCACGTGTTATGAACACAGTTCAAGCTGCAGGAGGAAGTGTCGTGGTATGGGCCATGTTTTTTTGGTATGGCAAGAGTCCCCTGATATTCCTTGACAGTCGGGTGAAAGCCAAAGACTACCTGAACATTGTTGCAGATCGAGTCCACCCTGCAATGGTGCATTTGTACCCAAATGGTGACGGGTTCTTCATGGACGACAATGCTACTGCCCATCGAACAAGAATTGTTCAGGAGTGGTTTTCTGAACACGACACAAGAGTTGCAACATCTGCCGTGGCCAGCGCAAAGTCCGGATTCGAATCCGATCGAGGATGTTTGGGACATGTTGGAAAGAGACATTCGTCGAAGGCATCCGCTTCCGTCTACTCTGCAGGACCTGAAGGTCTCTCTGACGAATGCATGGTCTGCGATTACCTTACCTGCATTGGAACACCTTGTATAGTCCATGCCAAACAGCGTATGTTCTGTAATTACAGCCAAAAGAGAGTCAATACCATGTTGAACTAAGGTTTCTAATTCATTGGCCGGTGTGTGTAGTTATCCCCTTACTTTTTAGTCACCATCATTTACCCTCCCCCTTACGTAAAAATCATCAGGAGAAACACTTGACTAATTTGTGTATTGAGGGAAAACTCTTTCTCGTTAGAAAGAGACTGAAAGGTGATCTGGTACCTTATTTTTGATGTATCAATCCAAATCTATTGGGCCGCAGGATTCCACATGAAAATGCTACATGAACAAGTAGTTCCAGTAAGCTAACTTTCAAAAACCTAAAACAAAAGGTTTTATATATTGGTGGAAAAGAGATATTTTGTTTTCAACTTTTGTTTTGTAGATATTTTTCATGATGTACCAGAGTTTTGTTCATTTTAATAGTTTCCCTTTCTCCTTTGGCCTATATTGCATTTAGACCTTTTGACTGTGACGGTTACCTGTTTGAAGTGGCTTAAATTATTTAATATACAGTAGTTTTTACATCGTTTATACAGAGCGGGCCAGAAAAAAGGATTCATGAAAATTTTTTAAGTTCGATGGGTATGGTTCATTGGGGGTGAGAGGTTCCGTTGAACTAAATGTTATCATTAGTGAAAGAAAATGTTGTCAATCCTTTATTGCAACAATGTAATTGTTTTCTTTCGTGAAATTATGGTTGAGAGAGTTTTTTTCAATAAACCATCATCTCCTATTTTTGAATGGACACGTCTCATGTTACATTTCCTTTCACTGATAACTTACCCCCATTGGGCCATACCCATTGAACTTAAAAAATTTTCATGAATCCTTTTTTCTGGCCCACTCTGTATAACTTTCGCCATTTGGGTCATGTTTGGTGGATGAAATCTTGTGATCAATATTTCAACCCCGTCCACTAGTCCGATCTTGCTGAAATTTTGTACACATACGTAAAGTCGGTGACAATGCATGAATCTAAAAAGAATGTTTCAAAAAAAATCCTAAGGGTGGAGGGGATTAATATGAAATAGAATTGGCTTATGTTTGTTTGTTTGCTCAAGAGATGGCGCTACGTGTACCTAATTTTTACATAAGTGTTGTTTTTTAAAAAAATTATTTTCTTCACTTGTTATACAGTCAGTGACAAAAAATTAGCACCACCATCATTTTCACTGAAATTCTTTTAATGAAACAAAATTCCAAATGCTCTTTTGGAATACAGACACTTAATATCTTCAGAAACAATCTAGCTTCAGAAAAATAAATTGAATGTCCACTTAGAATTTAAAAAAAGAAAATTGTTTTACTCGGGTGATATTTCTGAGTGACAAAAAATTAGCATCAGCTACAAAAAAATCTTCTGAATGGTCTTAATATGTGATGGATTTGCCTTTTTGTGAAATTACCTCAATTTTACGATTAGGCATCTTAGTAATTAATCCTTTAATCAATGAATGATCTAAATTTTCCCAAGCATCAATGATGGCACATCTCAAGTCAGAAGCATTTTTGTACTGACGATTGTTTTCATACACTTTTCGTGATAGCAACCCCCAAACATTCTCAATGGGATTCAAATCAGGTGACATAGCTGGCCATTGCAGAACAGTGATGTTTTTTTCCTCAAACCACCGTGTTACAACATGTGCTTTGTGGATGGGAGCATTATCTTGCTGAAATACCCAATCATTTCCAGCCATAATTGGTCCAAAATCAGGGAAAATGTCTTTCAGCATTGACAAATACCCTTGTGCATTGATTTGTCCACTGAGAAATTTCAAGTCACAATTCTTCTGGAAACCAATTGCTCCCCAGATCATTACAGATCCACCGCCAAGCTGTCTTCGTGAAAGAACTTGTTTTCTATTCGCAAATCGTGAAAATAATACGAGCATCCATCTGGTTTGTCAAGGTTGAACTTCTTTTCATCTGTGAATATGACATTTTGCCATTCTGAAGTCCAACCCATGTATTTTCTGGCAAACTGAAGTCTGTTTTCTTGATGACGGTTAGTGAGTGGTGGCTTCCTCTTGATGTGCTGTCGCAGAAGATGCGGGCAGTCGTGGATCACACGCTGAACGTTTCGCAGATTTGTGTCGAGCTGCAGTTCATCACGAATTTGTTTTGCTGTTTGACTCGAGTTGGATGCAGCTCTGACAATCTGACGAACTGACCTTCCATTAAGGGCACGAGGTCTTCCAGAACCCTTGTAAACTGCATATTCCTGAGGATTTCTCAAATAGTTGGAAATAGCCTTTGGGCTTCTCTTCAAACGACGCCCAATTTCACCACGAATAGAGATGTTTTCTTGTTTGAAGGCATCAATTGGACCTCTTTCGTACTCTGACAGCACTGAACCACGTCCCATCTTGTTGTATGTTTATTAATTAAGTTTTTCACTTGTAGTAATTGCTCTTACTACATGATAAAGTAAATATATCACCCCTACTTGAGTTAAATGAGCCTAGCTTTAGGGCGAAACCATTTTTTTGTAGCTGATGCTAATTTTTTGTCACTCAGAAATATCACCTGAGTAAAACAATTTTTTTTTTAAATTCTGAGTGGACATTCAATTCATTTTTCTGAAGCTAGATTGTTTCTGAAGATATTAAGTGTCTGTATTCCAAAAGAGCATTTGGAATTTTGTTTCATTAAAAGAATTTCAATGAAAATGATGATGGTGCTAATTTTTTGTCACTGGCTGTATTACTATTTTATAAATGGCGTTGCTCGGGCTCTTTTTTTTTTTTTTTTTGATGAAATTTTGCAATATGTGCCTAGGAATAAATAGATAGTAAAAATTAACACATGAAAAAGCTTAGAATTAAAACAGTAAAAATTCGTATAGAAAAACCGAAAAATTCTTTTAAAACGCTCCTAATGGATGGCCCTCTCAGACTATGGCCCGGTATTGCTCGGTCTGTTTGTTTGATGAAATTTTGCAATATCTTGAATATGAATAAGAACACTTGAAGAATCCTTGAGTTAATAAAGTAAATATTCATTTCAGAAAAAATGAAAAGAATTCTTTAAAATGCTTGCACTAGAATTTCCTGTCCAATTGGGTTTGCCCAGGAAAATTCGACAGTGCATCCTTAGCATTTTAGAATATCCAAAAAAAGGCTGTGAGCATTGAATTATTTCTGTCTATGATAAAAACAATACTTCATAGATGGATTGAGAGTGTTCAGGAACTCTGTTTACAGCCTCATCAACATGAAACCGTTTAAATAGAGTTGTATTCAGTTACAGAGCATGGAATCATATTGACAGTATCAGTTTTAGTATCAAGAATTGCCCTCTCACACAATCAGTTCAGATCTTTATAATTTTAATATGGTTAGATAAATATAACTTCCCTAAAGGGGAAGTACAAAACCATATGTAAAATGAATTATCTCTAGTGATTAGCTCATTAGGGAAAGTACCTTCACTTTGTCAGCAAAAGCTTGAACAGCTGCACATCCTAGAAGTTGTTTATTCTCTTATTTGTTTAGAATAATTACGTATAACCCTCCAAAGATTTTAATAAAAAAATAATATAAATGATTTTTATTTATTTATTTATTTATTTATTTATTTATTTATTTATTTATTTATTTATTTATTACTTTATATAACTATCCCCCTTAAAAACGTGAATCATTAAAGCAAGAAAAAGATAAAGAAAAGACAGGCCCTGGCATTGAAAAACCTGATCTTCTTAGTTGAAGCAACAATAAAACCTTCACGGTTTCCTTCTTGGGTTTTAGTCATCAGTATTTTTTCGTTTGTTGGGAACAATGAACATTACATTGTTGCTTGAGTCTCCCTGGCGCCATCTCTTGAGTGCTTCTTTGGTTTTGCGCTATATCTCCACCATAAACTTGACCTCGGATCAATTTGACCTGCCTAAAACCTTCCCAAGGTCAACCTGAATTATCATGCAAAATTTTATCAAGATTGGTCCAGACTTTTTGGAATGCATAGCGAACGGACAGACAGACAGAGAATTTTATATACAGGTGATTATAATTAAAAGTTACGATTTCAAAAATCGATAATTTGAAAACTACTCGTCAGAATGGTCTGATATTTTAGCAGAACAATCGTGAGGCAATGGAATTTTGTTTGGCGAAGGAAAAAAAAATAGTTCCAAAATCTGCCGATAGGTGGCGCTGGCAGGGTTCACATTGTCTGGAGATATGCAAATTACTAGTACGTGACATGCGCACCGTAGACATAGTTAACCACAAAAATGCAGAGCATCAGCTCTTTGCTTGAATGCTTCATCATGACTGACTATGAAGGATCGCGCTCTGCTCTTGAAGCTTTTTTATAAGAACGATGAGTGTGCACTAACAGCTATTAGGAAGTTTCGGACATTAAAATGCATAAAATCGGGTCCAATAACCACAAATGGTCTGCGAAAAATGATTGCTAAATTCGAAGAGACCGGTTCATTTGACGTGAAACGGGGTAGATGAAGGAAACCAGTATCGGCTGCGGCTGCATTACAAGAACCAGAGCCGGATCTAGGGTGAGGCCTTGGGTGAGAATTGTAAGGGGGCGCCAAATTGGATTTATTTTATCTCCAATATATTTTTAACTTTTAAACATTTTTTTATTACTTTCCATTATTTTTCAATTTTACATACAGTTTTGATTTTTGTTTGTTTTTTTTTTTACATTATTTTTAATTTCATACAATTTTTAACATTTGTAAACATTTGTTTACAACTTTTGTAATGATCATGTACAAGAAACCGGAAGTCATGTTGAGGTGCTCTAACTTCGTAATAATTTGCGAGATCCTGGTCTCAGACAAAAACTAATGCTCATTGAAACTTCTGAGATAAGTAATGCATAAATATTCGATCGCGATAAGAGCTTTCCATAAGGTCAGGGAGGAAGGAGTACACTGGGCATGATGTGGCCACAGAATAACGATACAATCTGTGATTTGGCTCTTGTAGCTTGTTTGATAGCTTCGCATCGCTAGTGAACAGTGAAAAGTTATCCACAGAAATGAAGATTCCGGCAGAATTTACAGAAAAGAGAAAACGAGCGGTAAAGAAAATTGGATTTAGGAGAATCAAATGGTAAGAGTGGTATTTTCAGACAAGCATATGTTCAACTAGGAAATAAAGGAAGTAATCGATGTTATGGTTTCACAATTAAGATGGAGAAGTAAAAAGTTGAATGATACACTAGTGTTTATAAAAATCGCAACACCCTGATGGAATGGTCTAATCCATATGCAATTTGCAATATTTGCATACAATGGGTCAGAGTATAAATGATTAGATTTTCAGAGTAATTGCTTGAAAGAACACCATGCCTCGACGACGACGAAGGGTACCATATCAACAGCTGACAGACTTTGAAAGAGGACGCATAATTGGTCTGCGTGAAGCGGGATGGTCGTATCGTGACATTGCTGCTCGTGTAGGACGTAATGCAACGACAATTATGCGTGCATGGAGGCAGTGGAGCGAAGAGAACAGGGCACACCGAAGACCCAGCACGACGACACCGCGAGATGACAGACACCTCTATCGCATGTGTGTAGCAGATCGTACAGCCACTTCCACAGTGTTAGCACAACAGTGGGGTGCTACAGTAGGCAGGACAATGTCTGCTAGCACTGTACGACGCCGTTTGATTTCCAGAGGATTGATGCAACACCACCTAAAGAGAAAGCCTCTGCACGGAAACGTAATACATTGTTACATCATCATAGTAGTGCATTGTTATTCGTATTTCTACCAATAAGCAGCCCTGAATTTGCACTACTATGATGATGTAACAATGTATGACGGTTTCCGTGCAGAGGCTTTCTCTTTAGGAGGTGTTGATTGATGGCACGAGTACCATTGTTGCGGATTCCTTTGACTCAAAACCACCGGCGCCTCAGGTTGCAATGGGCCCATCAACACCAACAGTGGCAAGCTGAATGGCAACAAGTTGTGTTTTCGGATGAGTCAAGGTTTAACTTGCAGCACCAAGACGGCAGGATACGAGTGAGAAGACATCGTGGAGAGCGCGACCTTCCAGAATGCATCCTGCAGCGTCATTCAGGACAAACGCCAGGGGTGATGGTGTGGGGTGCAATCAGTTACCATGGCCGTTCCCGTCTGATCAGAATCCATGGCAATCTGAACAGTGACCGGTACATCAGGGAAGTTGTGCAACCCGAGGTCATCCCCTTCCTGCAGAACCTTCCAGGCGCTATATTCCAACAGGACAATGCCCGACCGCATGTGGCCAGAAATGTCCTCGCCTTTTTCCAAGCACATCAGACGCCCTTGTTCCCCTGGCCTGCTCGTTCACCAGACATGTGTCCCCAATCGAACATGTGTGGGACAGGGTTGCTCATCGATTGGCTCGTCAGACTCCCGCAGCAGCAACTGTGGATGAACTGTATACCCGTGTAGACAGAGCATGGCAGGACATTCAGAGCTTGTTTGACTCAATGCCACGACGTTTAGAGGCTGTAATTGCATCCCACGGTGGTTTCACCCGATACTAATGTGACAATAAAACGCATTGTATTGACCTGAAAATCTAATGGTTTCTTTTCTCACCCATGATATGCAAATGCTCCAAATTTAATGCAGATTGGGCTATTCCATCAGGGTGTTGCGATTTTTATAAACAGTAGTGTATATCATTGGAATTATAATTTCTTACGGGAGAGCAATTACTGTCAATGAATAATGAAGATTTAAAAAGAGCAGCTGCCAATTTGGCGCTTAAATATTCAAATGATTTGAATTTGATGAATTTTCTTCAGAAATAAGTAGTTTCAATAGTCATGCAACCGATAACTTACTACGATTTCCTGCTCGGATGGAAGTGGACAACGAATGGCCATGGAACATTCTGTGGTCTGACGAAGCCCACTTCCATTTGCAAGTTCTGTAAATGCGCAAAATTGCAGGATATGGGCGACTGAGAATCCGTTCCATCTACAGCCATTATTACCTCTTCACTCTGAAAAGGTCACTTTGTTGTGCGGAATAACGGCACGGTTTATCGTCGGTCCATTTTTCTTCGAGGAGATCACACCTACGGGTCCCGTTACCTGCACCATTACTGGCAAGCATTATGAAGCACTTTTGCGTAACCATGTCCTTCCGGCATCTCAGCAGCGTCAATGCGTGGATCGCACAATATTCATGCAAGATGGCGCTCCTCTGCACATTGCTACTCCTGTGAAGCAGCTGCGGAGTGCTCATTTCGGAGATGCTAGGATCATAAGCCGCCATTTTCCAACAACTTGGCCGCCACCTTCCCCCGACTTAAAGCCGTGTGATTTCTGGCTTTGGTATGGGTACCTGAAGAATGTTGTTTACAGCGGGCGGATTGAGAATCTTGCCGACTTGAAGGCAAGCATCACGCACCACATCCATTGCATCAGTACAGATACCCTCCGATCTGTTGTAGAGCATGCCGTTTTGCGCTTCCAATTAGTAGCGGAACAAGGCGGAGGGCATATCGAACAAGTTCTGCCTTACTCATCAGTAAGATGTTTGTTCCATGAAGCTCTTGTTTTTTTTGGCATTATCACTGTTGTCGCTTTAAGCACGTATTCTTGCCCTTTTGCTAATAAATTTTTCGTAAACCCCTGAACTCTATTGTTTCCTTTTGGCTAACAACATTCCTGTATTTCACGAATTCACATTTGGTTTTTCCCCTGACATTACCCTGCCAGCGCCATCTATCGACAGATTTTGGAACTATTTTTTTTCCCTTCGCCAAACAAAATTCCATTGCCTCACGATTGTTCTGCTAAAATATCAGGTCATTCTGACGAGTAGTTTTCAAATTATCGATTTTTGAAATCGTAACTTTAATTATAATCAGATTATTATTATAATCGTATATAGATTATTATTATTATTATTGTGTTCAATGCATTTTTTATTAGTACAAATTTTTAATATTTTATTGACAAACTTTTAATACTTTATTCTTAATATTTTCATTGTAATTATTTATTAGTCTATTTTTAAAATTTTATTGCAAATTTTTATAATTTCAATAACAAAGTTTTATTATTTTATTCTTCAAATTAAATTGGCAAGTTCATAATATTTGATTTTTAAAAATAAATTGGCAAATAATTAATATTTTATTCTTAAGATTTGATTGGAAATTTTTCCATTAAAATATTAAAAATAAAAATACCAAAAATTTTAGAATAAAATATTAAAAAAAATTTATGGATTAAAAAATTACAAATTTTTACTAAAAATAACGCATATAACGCAAAACAGTACAAGAAAAAATAAACAAATCATAATGAAAGTTCGCTTTCTGTCTTTTTTTCCCCTGGTAGATCAAAGGTGCATTTGTTTGTTCGTACGATTTGCACGATGATGACGTCGACAGTGCGCCCTGTCAATTACCGTTTAGTGCGGTTTCTGTGTCTTTGCACGATCTTTCACCAAACGGTCTGTGCATATTGAGCCAAACTAACAACATGCCGATGCCTCAACGATTCCTTTTTAATCACTCCAAGAGTCTAAATTTCAAATTTTTAAAGTCTTTTTTCCATTTTCGATATTATTATTATTTTTTTTTTTAATCTGTACACGCTATCTTCATCCACTTGAAAGCAAAATTTTGACCATCA
Source organism: Rhysida immarginata (assembly GCA_023313115.1). NCBI lineage: Eukaryota > Metazoa > Arthropoda > Chilopoda > Scolopendromorpha > Scolopendridae > Rhysida > Rhysida immarginata. Next base: position 56,360 of record JAHWFO010065899.1, read on the forward strand.
TCAACATAATTGATTCGCTGGATTGGAGGCCGCCATTTGCAATTGTAAAACGCACGAAATGACCCTGCTTCTATCTTCGTGCGCTTTGTTTGTGCATGGACTACACGAAGCGCACGAGAACGAAGTGCACGAAAATCTCCAAACACCTCTTACGGCCTGCACGAGAGCTACTTCGAACGGCTAGTGTTCGCACTCAGTGCAAAAAATCACATTGAACGAATAAATGAATGCACCTCTTGTTTTGCCGTTATCCTAAAGCGTGGTTCCCACATGCGTAAAAACAACGGCAGAAACCACAAAGCAGAAAAATTTTATATCACTTCCCGTTTTCGTCTCTTCTGCCCGACTGAAAATTTCTGCTTTTTAGAGTTGGGTTGAGTTCAACTTTTGTGGTACAAGCAGGGCAGAAACGATTGCTCAGCCAATAGAAAACGATCTCTGCAGTGACGTCACAGTGACGTCCTCTCTCTCTTTCTCACAAAATAAAAATGTCGGACACTCAGCTCACATAGGTGAAGAGGCTGAGAAAGAAAATTGATGTAGAAGCGCTAATAGAAGAGGTGCGAAATATATATTTGTTAATTAATTAATCAAATTAAATTGAATAAACAACAATTGAATGCAAAAATTCCATGTGATGATTGATGAGGATTGAACGAACTGTGTACTTACTGTGTGCAGTCGAAGCCGACCGTTTAGATCGATCGACGGCTTTGGTGCAGTGCATTTGTGTTGGGCAAAATTTCTGCTATCTTATCCTTTTGAGTTTCTGCCATGTGGGACACCTGCAGGAGCAGAAAGTAAAAAGGCAGAAGAAAAAAAACGCCCTGGTTTCTGCTCTCTTGTTTTCTGCCAGTTGGAACCACGCTTAACTCTCTCTATTTCTTGTGCAGTATCTGTGAGTTTTAACAAAATAAAGTAGGTTATTGCTTCAGGTAAATTTGGGGTCGGTTGGCAATAAACAGACTTTGGAGTGTTACACCCAGAGCGTCGTGCATTTGTCTATTAAAATGCATGATATTGGTAAGAATGTTCTGACAATTGATAATTTACTAATAAAGAAAAAGGAAAACTTTTTTTTGATGGATGGTTAACAGAAAATATTTCCGTAACATTGACTTAGATATCGTTTTAGATAAGATAATTATCTGAATTACTAAATTTACATTTTTCAAGAATTTTCAATCAATGGCAGGTGTTATCTACGAGACAAAACTGCCCATGCTCCCTTCCCTGGGGTCTGCCATTTTGGAATTCTGCAGTTTGGGAAATTACCGTATTTTTTCGAATATAGGCCGCGGCTCTAAATCCATAAAAAATCGAAAATTTCGGGAATGCGGCCAAAAGTGAGTGCGGCCTAAAAAAAATTTTTTTTCTGAAAAAATCATTTTCGATAATTTCGGATAGAACAAAAAAAAAGGTCGAACTACTTCGTTTTAGCGCCCATAGTATATTACATAGTAATTTAGATAGTAATTTCATTATTTATCTAACTATCTGAATTATTTTTATATATTTTATAAATTTATTGATGAAATGTGTAAATAATTATAGTAATTTGATTTTAATGAGCGAGTATAACTTTTATTTCATCAGCGGCGGCCATGGCTCTATCAACGAAGTGCCGACCAGTAGTGCGATAGAGCATTCTATGACATCACAACACCTTGGAGCATAGCCAATGAGATTCGACCTTGGAGTAGAGTCGGCCGCAATTTGAATATTACCTAAAGTGAATGCGGCCAATATTCGAAAAAATACGGTATATAAGTTTGCAAGATCCTGGAAAAGGCATAGCTGACTTGAGAGGGATGGCTGGTTAGAAATGAGGATATTTTTAAAGTAATATTTTTCTTTACTTTTGCAGAATGAAATTTGAAAAAGTCAAAGGTTTTAAATCTAATTACCTTCAAAAGTTTTTCACAGTTTCCCCTGTTGAAGGAAAAATAATGCCATCTGACAAAACGCCGACTTCTGTGAATGTAAGAAAATTTTGCAATAAACATTTCTGTGTTTCACCCTCCCATTAATATCCATTAATGAAATTATAACGGTGGTTTTAGTGTAACAGAAATTAAGGATTTTGCAGATAAGGATAGCAAATAAATTTTATAAATTTTTAATTTAATTTTCTAATCTTACTTAAAATGTATTTATGGATTATTAAGTACCGAAAGGTGCTTTATGCTATCAGTGTGGGGAAACGTGTCTGTCTGTCTGTAATTCTAACTCCTCCGTGACTATGAAGGAGTTTCAAAATCTGTTTTCGCCATGGCACAAACCAATCACAAATATTATCTAAATCGGTTCATTGGAACGTGCACAAATGGTACAGTACCTCAACTTTTCCTCCAAGCAATTTTCAATGGGAAGATATATTAAGGAATATATCAAACAAATCGGAATGACGAGATAGAAGCGGTTATTCATTACTATTTTCCTCTATTGATGAATATGGTATATGGCACGAGCCAATCACAAATATCATCTAAATGGGTTCGATAGCACGTGTTCGACCCCACCTAGCAATTTTCAATGAAGACATATATTAATATATCAAACAAATCGTAATGATGAGAGAGACGCGGATATAAATTACTATTTTCGCCAATTAATACATATGGTTCTGGAAATAAACCATTTTGAAAATGTTTGAAATCGAAACAATGGCACGTGCTGTAATGGTACCCTTATGACGCCGTCAAATATTTTCAATGATAAGATATGGCATGTAATATATCAAATAACTTGGAATGATGTGTTGTGAATGAATATATCATAAAATTAATGATAGTCAAAATTGGTTCCAAGGAACCTGGTTTAGCAGAACCATTATGGTTCACTGGAGCTTTCAATGCTAAAATACTTACTTATATACTTTTCAAACCCGCATATCCGTTAGGGTTGCGGGGGCAGCAGCCGTATGGAGTATCTCCAGCGATCGCGATATTCCGCCATCAGGCGCATGTCCTCCCTGGTAATATCCAAGCGACTCGAACCCAGATTCTGCATGTAGTCTAGCCACCTGGTTCTAGGCCGACCCCCGTGGTCTCTTACCCACCGGCTTGGAAAATAAGAACTGCCTAGGAAGACTAGTTTGCGGCATCCGTATCACGTGGCCATACCAGCGCAACTGAGATCTCTCGATGCGGAGAAGTAGCGGCTCAACACCTAAAGATTCCTTTATTGTGCTGCTGTACACGCTTTCTAGTAGGGTAACACCTACCACATCTGTCGGGAATCTCATTTCGGCCGCTTGTACCCGCGATCGCACTCTTTCGGTCATGACCATAGGTGAGAATGAGGACAAAGATAGATTTGAAGACGGAGAGCTTGGCTTTGTTACCCAGCTCGCGTTTCGTTACCACGGATCGCCACAGTTCACGTCTGACACAGCTTGCTGCACCGATCCGAGCATCCAATTCTTTCTCCTGCCGTCCATCACTCGTGAATGCAATCCCGAGATACTTGAATTTCTCCACCTGTCTCAACGAGGCTCCCCTAACATGGAGAGCGCACTGAGCAGGCTGTCTTGAAAGGACCAGAACCTCGGTTTTAGCCACACTGATCTTTATCCCAGCTTCTTCACATTTGGCCGCAAACCGGTCTAATGCATGCTGAAGGTTCGTGCGAGAAGACCCAAGGAGGACAAGGTCGTCAGCAAAAAGCAGCCTCTCCACCAGGCAGTCGCCCACACAAACACGCTCATCGCCTCGGCTGCCCCTGTCTATCCAGTCCATAAAGATAATGAACAAGATGGGCGACAGTACGCACCCTTGGCGGAGTCCAACACCGGTCTTGACTTAATGCCATTTATCCGGACACACATCTCAGAGCTTTCGTACAGAGACATGATAGCAACCAGTAATTGCCCATCCACTCCATACTCTTGCAACACTTGCCAGAGCTTCTCCCGAGGAACTTTGTCATATGCTTTTTCGAGGTCCACAAAGCAAGCCTAGACCTCTTTTGCATACTCCCAGGATTTCTCAAAGATTTGCCTTAGAGCAAAGATGTGATCCTTCTTGTATGTAATATATCGAACAAGTTGGAATGATGTATCATGAATGAATATAACGTAAAATTAATGATAATCCAAATTGGTTGAAAAGTACGTGGTTTAATGGATCATTATGGTCCATTAGAAGCTTACAATATTAACATATGGTGGTTTAAAATATGGTTCCGCGAATGGTTTAGTTTAACCTTTCGGTACTTGGTTATGTCATTCCTTAATGGTTTATTAATTATTGTAACTCTTCTTGCATGAAATGAGCCCCATTTTTCATGATATTTTTCTGAGAAAAATGAATTATCCAGTTAAATTAAATTCACCCATTTTAGGCATTATGGTTTACAATCGTTAATATACAGGGTGATTAGAATTAAAGTTCAACTTTCAAAAAATAAAGAAGAACCACTGGTCAGAATGACCTGAAATTTGACCTGAATATATGCAAAGAAGAGGGAAATGGTATGGCATAAGGGGGGGAAAATGGTTTGAAATTTTAGCAATAGATGGCACTTACTCATCATTTGAATAGCAGTTCGGCTAGCAGGGACATTTGAATCCCAATGCGAGGGCTATTGCATGAATTGCATCACTGTATCCGTTTTTTTACAGTTTTTAATTAACCTCAGGACAGTGATGCATATTGAACAGTACAGGGTTTTGCATAAGTTCTGTTACACCTGCAGATGTGTCGATATTGGGGGTGGAAGCATCCACGGAGCAAGCGCTGTTGAAGACGTGGGCGATGCCATAATGTAAACGTATATAGGTGGAGAGAATGCGATTCGGATGCAAGGATTTTGCGATGGAACATAATGGAATCGAGATCTCTGCACTCCTTCGTACGGGCCACAACAAGTCTGACATCGCTACGCAGCTCAACGTCAGCCGGATGACTGTCCACAGAGTCGCAGAGAGGCTGAAGAAAGGGGAAGATCTCGAAGATCGCCCGCGTGCAGGCAGACCTCGCGTTTTCAATTGTGTGGGTGTCAGAAAAGCCTTCGAACGTGACCCGACTCTTAAAATGACATTTCCCAAAGAAAAGGAAGATTTCTGTGGCCACGGTGTCCAGAGCCATGGAGGAAGAGGGTGGAAAGAATTTGAGGCACGTGGCAAGATCTTTGCTGACGGATGGCATGCGAGAAAAACGCCGGGAGCGCTGTCATCGCCTTCTAATCTGTTCTGATGAAAAAACCTTCACGGTCGACCCGGTCGTCAACAAACAGAACGACCACATGGTCAGCTTTGGCCAGGACATCTGAAGTACGCTACTTGACTACAATCAAGCACCCGGTCTCGGTGATGATGCTCAATGTCGTGGCGTCGAATGGCATGAAAATGCCGCCAATCTGGTTCCCGACCGGTTACGGGCTTACAGCGGCCGACTACAAGGACATCTTGACCAAGAACATTCTGCCAAGACCCGTTAAAGAGTGGTTGGGGTCGAACATGAACTTCTGGTCAAAGGACTTTTGGCCTCCTTGGTCACCCGACCTCAACCCTCTTGACGACAGTGTGCTTACTGCTGATAGTGGTTATATCGATTAATATGCATTGTGTACACACCAGTATCAATTCTGACAACAAAAATGGTGTCCAATTACATTCCACATGTAGTTATGTCATTTTTACAGAGGTCCTCACATGTGTAACAGAACTTTTGCAAAATGAAATCTTATCATATCTTTGCTCCAAATCTTTCTCCGATCAGTTTTTATCTTGTTCCTAGGTAAAAAAAAAAAAATGATGTATTAATCAGAAAGAAATAGTTCTACGAGGGGTGATCAAAAAGTAAGGATACAAAGCCTCCAGTGAAACATACATTAGATTATTTTGTGACATAGTTTCCATATAGGTTTAGGCACTTGTCGGTTCGTGGGATGAGTTTGAATATTCTCTCTAGTTAAAAATCCTGTCCTTTCGTGTTTAGCCACGTCGTCGCATAGTGTTTCACCTCCTCGTCTGATGCGAATTGTCAGTCTTCTAGGTGCTCCTTCAAGTGAGGAAAGAGGTGAAAACTAGTGATGTCCGTTGGATCCGGATCTCTGATTCGGATCTGATAATATCCGGATTCGGATCTAAAAATATCCGGATCCGGGTCCGTATCCGGATTTCGAATCTCTGATATCGGTTCCGGATTTCGGATCTCTGATATCGGATCCGGATTTCGGATCTCTGATATCGGATCCAGATTTCGGATATCGGATCCAATTTCGGATCTCGGATCCTATCGCTGGATGCGTATTAAGACTAATTAGGACTTAAGAGGACTAGGCTATCACTTAATAAAAGCTTTTATAAACTGCTTTCATAAAAAGTTTGCATATACACAATCTCCTGTGTAGGATCCGATTTTCGGATCTCGGATCCAAGATCCGGATCTCAGATCTCGCATCCAAGATCCGGATCTCAGATCTCGCATCCAAGATCCGGATCAGAGCTCTCGGATCCAAGTTCCGGATCTCGGATTTCTGACCAACATCCGGTTCTCGGATCTCGGACCTAGGTCCGAAAAAAAGATCCGGATATCCGGTTCTTGAATTATCTGGATCTTGACATCACTAGTGAAAACCATTTGGAGCAACGTCCGGACTGTAGGGAGGGTGTTCGATGATGTCCCAGCGAAACTGCTTCAACAGCGTGATGGTATATTCTGGGCTGTATGAGGTCGCGCGTTGTCGCGGTGAGAAGTCCTGGCCGTTTCCTCCTGAACAATACTGGCCGTTTCGCGACAACGTGGCTGAACACAAAAGGACAGGATTTTTACCAGGAGGGTATATTCAAACTCATCCTACGAACCGACAAATGCCTAAACCGATTTGGAGAGTATGTCGAAAAATAAGCATACTGTATGTACTATCAGTTGGCTGTATTGATTGTATGAAATAAAATGTACACTTTTCACTGCAGGCTTTGTAACCTTACTTTTTGATCACCCCTCATAATAATTAGTAGTTTTTTACTGACGTAATTTATCATTTCTTAAAATAAGGACTTCTTGATAGGAAAGATCATTTTTATTTTTAATGCTTTGAGTTATTTTAATTAATCAACAAGTATGTTGTTATCAGGTTGTTGCATATCAAATGTCGGGTTTCGAGGTGGGTTCTGCGCTTCAGTACTATTTCCACATTTAGTAGCAAGTACCCATAATAAAGTGGTACGTTCCCAGAATAAACCTATCAGCGACCAGCTGCCTAAAATTTGCATGTCTGCGATGATATTTAATAGCGTTTGAACCCAAGCGAAGACAGTCATGACTTCATACGAATTACGTGGGATAATGCATTACGAATTGAGGTTGAATCACACTGCATTCACCGCCTCTCGAAACATCAAATTCCGGGCGGCAGACTGCCCAACGTGTTGAATGACGTTGTTTGAAGCGATCTGTGGAAGAGGACCCGTCAAAAACTGTTCGGGACCTTACAGGGGATCGTGCTGTATCAGTGTCGACTGTCAGTAGACACCTTAGGACCATCGGCAAGGTGAAAAAGCAGGAAAAATGGTCCCACGTGAACTTAGGGAAAACCAAACAGAGCGTCGTTGGAGGAGTGTACGGAATTGCTTTTGCGCCACGAAGAAGCGGGGATTCTTGACCGCTTTGTCACCTGCGACGAGAAGTGGCTCCTATACGACAATAGGAAATGGTCAGCATAGTGGCTGGGTGCTGATGAAACCCCGTTGCACCCCAGAAAGCTCACGGTTACTGTTTGGTGGAACATCTGCAGCAGGGGGAGACGATCGCCGCTGTGAACTGCATCGTATGCACACAAAACTGTGTCAGCGACAACCTGCACTTGTGCATCGCAAATGCGTCCTCCTGCTGGATGACAAGGCGCATCCGCAGATTGCACGAACGACCGTGCAGGCGCTAGAGGCTCGGGGCTACGAGGTGCTTCCACATCCCCCGTACTCTCCGAACCTCTCCCGTACCGACTACCATCTTTTCCAGAGCCTGGACAATTTTCTCCGGAGGAAAACATTGCTAACCCAAGCAGACGTCGAAAACGCATTCCGGGAGTTTATTGAGTCCCGTGACCATGGATTCTATCGGAGAGGGTTCGAGAAGCTGCCAAATCGTTGGCAACAATGTTTGGATTGCAATGGGGGTTATTTTGAATAGCGCGATTGAAGGTGTCCTTTCTAGAGGGCCATTACAGATGACCTCTGCAATCCGACATTTGATATGCAACGACCTGATAAATACTTCTTAATATTATGATTTATAGCATTAAGTATTTTAATTCCAGGTTATTTTCAAATGTGATGAAGAGGTATATCTAAATTATGGAACTCTTTTCAAGTGCTACTTAATGGACTTAAATTCTTCAGGAAATCGTGAAGTTATTGCAGTTGTTCCTATAAAAGTCTTTGTGAAATCATTATACTCAATGTGCGTTTACTTTATAAGTAGGAATAGAAGATTACATAAATTTCTTCTTGTAAATTGGATTTAAGGATCTGTTCAAGTAGTTTCTTGCAGCTCCTATACAAGAATGCGATTTAATATTAATGCCGATACCCTTTGTTTATTTGTTGTTGCAGTTTTAAGATTATTCCTGAAAGTGGAATCAAATTTGGACCTGTATTGGCTGATGGGTCTCATTTTGTAGAAACCTTTCTCATTGAAAACATAGGACAGTTCCCATTTCAGTTTGAAATTGACGAATCGTTGTATGCTAATGAAGTTTTGTTTATGGATATGTGACTTCCATTTGTGATCTTTTTGTTCCATAAAACTGGCCATATTTAATCCATATGGAGGTTGAGTCAAAAGTAGTGGCCGATCACGGCGCAAACTTTTAAATGGGCACCAGACAGGAACCACTCATTGTTAATCTTCAAAGTAGAGTCCATCATGCTCGATGGTCTTCATCCAACGATCAGCCAGTTGGTGGATGCCCTCGCGAAACCACTCCTCCGGTTTCTGGGCGAAAAAGTCACGCACGGCGTCTTCAACCTCACTGACATTGTTGGTAGCGGATAGAGAGCACTTGAAACCTCCACACACTGAACTTAGTCTTTTCAGCCAGCGTGCCTGGCGCAATCAATCCATCTCGCTCAGTCTGTATTGTCGCGATTCCTGTAACCGGCCGGGGGGAAACCAACTGCCCCCTGTAACCATATATAATTTTTTAGGGATTGATGGATTGATTGCGCCAGGCATGCTGGCTGAAAAGACTAAGTTCAGTGTGTGGAGGTTTCAAGTGCTCTCTATCCGCGAGTTTGGCAAAGCGCCGTCCACACAAGAGTGTGCCATGGACTGGAAGAGATGGTAGTTGGAAGGTGCCAGGTCGGGGCTGTATGCTAAATGTGGCAGAACCTTGATTTTTTTCCAGCAGTTGACGACACACCTTCACCCGATGTTGTGCTTGTGCGGGCATCAGCTCGCGGGGCACAACTCAGCAGCTCCTGTTGACCTTTCCCATGGCGTGCAGATATCGAACCACATTTGATTGCGATGTCCGCCGCTAGTCCATGGGTGGTGCTGCCTGGGTTCCACTCGTTGCCATAGGGCTGCGTCATCCGCTTCTTTGGGTCCTTCCGCTCCTTGGCGCATCTTCCAGGCGCATGTCTCCAGACGAAAAGCGGGAGAACTACCGTCGTTCATTGGTCACACCCTGACCTTCCACCCTGCAAATTTGGGCGGCTGCTGCTCGCGTACTGGTCCCCCCTTTTTCCAATAGTGACGAAGGAGCCCGCGTTTCACCAACTTTTCTGCCATATTTTTACACTGGCTGACGCAAGTGGCACAATGTCTATGGCATTCAAATTCGTACTGACGTTTCTTCCCACTCTTTTCTCTTAATAAACTGTGATATACTCTTGTGGTAAATGGTCTTCGCCCAGAATTCGTCAAACTCTAACCCCCCCCCCCCCCAAGTCGGCCACTACTTTTGACTCAACCTCTCTATTTAGCATCAAAAATGATATGCTGAGTAAACAAAGAGATCATAAATTGGATATTAATTGTGTTTAAATTTTTCCACTTTAGACCTAAGTAACCCTTGTACTTCCTTAACCGTTTCAGTGCTCAGATAAAATTCTGAATAAACATAAAAATGGTATTGGCATAAAAACTTGGGAAAGGCTAATAGATAAGCATATACGAGAGGCGGTCACGAAGTCATTACAATCAACCTGTACAGCGGTACTGTCAGTTTTTCTCCACAAATGCACCTCCGGGGCCAAACCTTCTTCCCAACAATGGACGACTTGCTTGATGCCACTTTTATAAAAGTCCTCCTTTTGACTGTTGAGGAACTGCTCCGCCTCAAAGATGAACTCGTTTCGCCTTGGAAATGCCATCCACGAAGCGGGTTCTTCAGCAGAGGGAAGAGGAAGAAGTCACTCGGGGCCAGGTCGGATAAATACAGCAAATGGGGCAATGCTTCAAATTCCAGCTCCACCACAACGCGGATGGTCTCACGTGCGGAATGTGCTGGTGCGTTGTTGTGGAGACGTCTAACCCGTTTCGACACCTTGCCTAGCTGGCTTTGACATGATGGGTGATATGACGGTTTGAGAGGACTATTGTCTCCAGTTGCTTTGCAATTTGTGGCTCGTACAGATGGAGGACATCCGCTTCGAGGTTCGTCTTCCACGCTTGTCTGGGTGCACGATGCGACTGTCTTGTATGATGGGGCATTGTCTCCGTAAATAGCCAATAACTCCCCATGGATTTGTTTGGTGTTGCTCCCCTTCAAATACACAACCCTAGCGTCATTGAACTTCGGACACCTACAGAATTTTGGATAAGTACAACGAAACTAATTGTAAACAAATGAAAATTACTTTATTGAGTGCACAGAGCTTTAGTACAACTGTCATATAGCATTTTAACATAAAAAAGAAAACGAGAAAATTAAATAAGCGACTTTTTGTAATGTTCCGTTTTCAACACGTTGCAATGAACTTCGTACACCGTACCGTTTATTGCACATTACCACTGAGTGGCGTCACCTTTCCGACGACTAACGCTCCGAAGTCGTTGAGGCATGCTGGACACTAACTTCTGCGTTGTTTCTACTGGAATTTTGTCCCACTCTTCGGAAATACAAGCCCGCAACTGCTGCAGTGTTCGAGGCTTCCGCTGTCTGACTTTTCGCTTTAAAATACGCCATACATTTTCAATGGGTGACAGATCTGGGCTGCAGGCAGGCCAGTCAAGCACCCTGAAACGCTGCTGTTGTAGCCCAGCCTTGGTGTTCCGAGCAGCATGAGGCTTCGCACTGTCCTGCTGAAAGATGCTTGGTCTTTTATTGAACAACTTTTGGCGGGATGGACGCAGATGCTGTTGAAGAATGTTTATATAGGCAGCAGAGTTAATAGTGCCCTCGCAAAAGTGAAGCGATCCTGTCCCGGCTGCACTCATGCAGCCTCACACCATGAGCGATGCAGGCTTCTGAACTTTCCTCTGGTAACAGTCGGGATGATTACTTTCGTGCTTGGTCCTTAGCACCTTGAGACCATTGTTGCCGTACATCACTGCAAAGGTGGATTCGTCGGACCACAGAACACTATTCCACTGAGCAAGGGTCCACTTTAGATGGGTTCTGGCCCATGCTACCCGGCGACGCTTAGCTACAGTGCTCATAAATGGCTTCCTCTTTGTAGCGTATAAGTAATAGTTGCATGTTCTGATGTAACGGCGGACTGTGCTTTCGGATATGGGTATGTGAAAATATTCTCGAGCCCAAACAGTCATTTCACTTATGGGAGCATGCCTGTTTTTCACAATGTAACGTCGAAATACTCGTAGGTCCCTAACATTCAATAATTGCTGCTTGCCTGGTGCAGTCCCTGGTTCTGTTTTCCCGATTTCTCTGAAACGCTTGATGATCCCATTAAGAGTAGAGAGAGAGTGGAACTGATAATTCATGGGCAATAGCTCGCTGGGATTTGTTATTCTGGAACTGCTGTATAATTTTTTGCCGTATACACGTTTCTACTGGCTTACCACGTCCCATGGTTCAAAACAACACGAATACTATGCTCTGTCGCGTGGACGGTGCTTTAAAGCGTGATGCAAAGCATTCTGGGCGTTTCTACAGCCTTCAGGAAAGTTTTATATGCTGGCTACCCCTTGTGTACGAAATTCTTTGAAACCTGTTGACAACGCAATTTTACATAAATTTGAATAAATTATTTGACACTATTAAATCGATTCTAAATGGATGTTGATATTGTTCCATCTACTGAGTAAATCTATTTTCATTAGCCTGCAATCCTCTGTATGCACTTTTCACTGTGTTTTTAGCCAAATTACTTGGTGTCCGAAATTTATTGACGCTAGGGTTGTATAAGGGTCGTACAAATGAAAACGAAAATTATTTATTTTATCCAAAGTGTATACAAGGAATCGAAAAATACTCTCCAAATGCGTTAAGGCATTTATCCCACTGTGGAACAATTCCTTTATGGAAGAAGTCTTCGGTTGTGTGTGGAACCTTTCCAAAAACTCTTCCTTCACTTCATCATCTGACTGGAACCTGCGGCCTTTCACATGTTTCTTGAGATCCCTAAACACGTGAAAGTCACGTGGGGATAAGTCAGGCTGTAAGGTGGATGCTGCATTACTTCCCACTTGAACTTTTTGATGAGGTCGTCTACCATTGCTTTCGAGGTGTTAGGACGCACGTTGTCGTTGAGAAGAAGTACTCCTTCTGTAAGAAGTCCAGGACACATGCATTTGATGGCCACGTATCGTGCTGCATTAACTGTGGTGCCTTTTTCAAGAAAGTCCAGTAAAATCGGGTCTTTGCGATCAAAAAACATGGTCAACATCACCTTCCCCATGCTGTTTGTAATTGCTTTTGATTTTTTCGCGATTTGACTTTGATTTGTTTGCGATTGCTTGTTTGGACGAAGCGATCACTTGCAGAGCTTCGAAGCACAAGTTATCGTTTTTTCTCACTGGATGCAATACTTGCAACCTATTGTTCAATTTGCATGTGAGGTTTCGCAATTGTTGAAAAAAAAAACAACTTACGACTACACGCCGTCCTTGTAGGAACCTTATTGCGGTTCGCACCTCCATTTTTCCGACGCGCTGCACCATGTTGCTTTTGACACTCTGGCGGCGTTTAGCCGTACTGCACCAAATCCCACTTCGTATCTTCCAGCACTCGAGGGATGTCACTTCCTAGGGCTACCACACATTTTCAAAAGCAATTGTTCTTTCATGTTGATTGTAACGACTGCCCCTTGTAGGTTGTTCATGGCAAACTGGGTCTTTTTTTTCAGAGGCAAAATTAACCGTGAGGTCTGTTGTCAAGCTCCAAGCGTCTTCTGTCATTGACAGGTGCCACGCTGGTCACAGGTTACATGAAGTGACCAATAATAAAAAGGTCTGCGAGGGTGAACCAGCTGAAGCTTAAGGAAACCTCAAGAACAGTTTGAGGAAGAAATACTCATCCACAGAAAAAGGCATTTTGAGTGGTGTTTGCAGCTCCAAGAAGGTCTTGCGTCTGTATTCGATCCTGTCTGTGGCAGCTGCAAAACAACAGCATTTGTTCCTTTGATTTACCTGCCTTCAACTCATAAGGGAGACAGGATTTTTTGAGGGGTCTGTAAACACCCTTATTCATGAACGTTCGTTTTTTCAAAAGCTTACTGTTTCCTGGGTGCCTTGAAAATTGCCTGCTCTCGGCCAGGACAGACCTGCATCAAATTGTAACGGCATTTTGATGAGGATTTTCTATAACATGTTGTCACTTGTGATAAATCCTGGATGCATTACTTCACCTTAGAAACTAAGTAGTCATTGATGCAGTAGAAGCATGCAGACTCGCACCATCCAAGAAGTTCTGAACAAACTGCATCTGTTGATAAGGTGATCACCAATGTTTTGTTTTTTTTTTTTTTGAGGACAAGCAAGGTATTATTTAAGTTGAATTTCTGCCCCGTGGTATGATGATCAACCGTGAGAAGGACACGCACATGCTTTAAAGAAGAAGCATTGTGGTTGTTTTTGTTTTTGTTTTTCAACAGGACAATGCCTGACTTCAAACAGCACACCATACCATGTATACTCTGAAAGAACTGGGTTGGGAGCAACTTGGCTTCGCTGTGCACTCCTGGCCTTGAAAGCTTCGCTGTGCATTCCTGGCCTTGAAAGCTTCGCTGTGCACTTCAAGCGATTTTTATATCTTCAGGCCCTTGAAAGAGTTCTTGGGAGGCCAGCATTTCTGTAGTGATGAAGAAGTGAAGGTGCTGTGCGAAAAACTAGTTGCTACGTAATGACAAAATTTTTAGGCTGAAGGTACTATACCGATCACGAAATATTCCCCACCTTAATATTGCGTTATCGAAAATGTTGATCGATTGCTCACTCCTAGAACTTCTTCAGTTGTCCGTGATGTAAGATTTGGAAAACAATAGCTTCTGTATCCAAGCGAAAGGATAACGATTTTAAAGTCAAGTTTTATATAGCGTATTCCCTTTTTTCGTTTCATAGAGAACTGTAAGAAATTTAATTGATAAGGTAGTAGAGAGTTTCATATTGTCCATGTCCCACAAAGCAAGGCGCTAGCATACATACAAACACATCTTGGTTAACGAATTTAATATTTTTTTTCAAATGATGGCTTATTTTGTTCTCCTTTCAATGCATTATTCACTTTTGAACATAGTCCCCATCTCTGTCCACACACTTTTGCCAACGTGACATTAGTCGTGACATCCCGTCGGAGAAGAAGTCCTTTGGTTGTTTTCGACACCAGGATCGAATCGCGTCTTTCAGCTCGTCATCAGAGCTGAATCGATGGCCTTTAAGCGATTCTTTAAGCTTTGGGAACAAGTGAAAATCGCTGGGAGCGAGGTCAGGGCTATACGGTGGATGCCGTAGAACCTCCATGAACTTGAGTCGCTGCAAACCTTCTTGTGTTTCTCGACTTGTGTGCGGACGTGCATTGTCGTGCTGCAGAATAGGGTCCATACCCTTCCGAACTCGGAACAACCGGGCGCGAAGCTTCTCTAGCGTTTGCACGTACTGTTTTGAGTTGATCGTGGTTCCTGGTTCCAAGAAGTCGAGGTGGACAACACCCTGGAAGTCCCAAAAGATGGTCAAAATGACTTTCCCTGCTGACTTGACAACCCTGAACTTTTTGGGACGTGGAGATGTTGCATGGCGATATTGCAACGATTGTAGTTTGTTCTCTGGGTCAAAATGTGTGCCCACGATTCATCCCCCGTGAGAATGCGCTGCAGAAAAGCCTCACCCTCACGCACGTACCGAGCCAACAGATCCTGGCAAACCTTTTTTCTCTTCTCTTTGAGTTCAGGAGTGAGCATATGCGGTACCCAACGAGCACACACGTAACAATATCCCAGCAACTCGGTTATGATAACGTGCACTCTCTCCTTGGAAATTTGGAGCTCTGTAGCGATGTCATTTGATCGACACGAACTCGATGTTGCTCATCTGTTGCTGTGATTGGTCGTCCACTGCGGGGTTGATGAGCTAGGCTAGAGCTTGCCGGGTTTCGTTCTTTCACTGATCTTGCCCTTCTTCTCGCTGTACTGACGTCAAAAGTTGCATTACCGTATACAGCTGTCATTCGGCGATGAATTTGGACAGGATCGCAACCTTCAGCTGTCAAAAACTCAATCACTGCGCGCTGTTTCAACCTGACTTCCATGTAGGTCGCCATTATGTTTCATTTTCAGCACACCTACACCATCTAGTGACATAGACATAGTGTTTTTGAAAGAGAACAAAATAAGCCATCATTGGAAAAAAAATTTTTAAATACGTTAAAAAATAAAAGTGTTATGGCCTTGGAGGCATTACTTTTCAGCCCACCCTCGTACAATCTATTTATTTCAAGGTGTATTAATTTCTAAATTAATTTTATGACGCAACCTCATTGAAGAAAGTTTTCAATCATCAGAATATTCACCAAACACCCCTTTACTAAGTGGCTCCGACTTTTCGTAGTAGCACTTTCCTCCCTATCTCAAAACCAGATTAATCTGTTTTTAGAAACATCAGAGCTTTAGACATTAGAGAAACATAACAGGAAGGGTTAATCGATCATTCTCTCCGTGCAAGTGAGGTGTGGAATATTTCGTGATTGGTATTGTACATGCACTTTTAAAATGTTCGGAGAAATGCATAAATGTAGCAGCGGACTGGGTTGAGTAATAGAAATGATTGCACCCAAAAGTCCCGGTTTACCTTGAACAACCCTCGTAGATTCAAAATAAGTACAGGGTGAATCAAAAGTGGCAGTACACCCTGTTTTTTTCGAAAACCTTGAGTCCCTTGCGTAAGGGGGTCAGAAAATGCTGCTGTTATTTGATATATCACACGACTCCCTTTCCATTTAAAAAAATTGACTTAGATTCAAGAGGGCCGATTTCAAGATGGCAGTCATGTTCGGTACATATCGTAAAAGATAGACCACCTCACCCATACCTTACTGGAATATTCAGATTTCCCAATTCCTGCAAGGTTTTCGAAAAAACAGGGTGTACTGCGACTTTTGACTCGCCCTGTACAGTTTTTTTCATGAGATGATATAAATGGTAGCACTTCTGTAATTGAGTACGGGCATTTCTTTTGTGTCATCAGTCTGTCCTTGATGATGATGATACAGAGGGTTGATTCAGATAAAATGAGACGACTTTGCAGTTCTGTTACGATGGTGTAATGTAACATGGCGCCACCATCGGTCGTGTTCGACGTGAGAGCCACGTTGTTGGACTATCGCCCGGCACCGTAATTTCCACTGAAGTAGGCTGAGTTTGAGGGACTCCATGGGAAGTTCGTTCCACACCTGCTGACACACTTTCCATAGCCCATCAACGGTTCTTGGTCGGCGACTTCCGAGCCGTCGTTTCAGGAAACCAAAACCACAACCACAGAAATCCATCCGTGATGCGTGAGGAGATTTTACAGGCACATGAGAGAAGGGAATAACTCGTATGCCCGTCTCCTGTTCCATCTTCCTGTAGTAAGCCACAGATGACTTGGCAGTGTTCAGTTGTGTTCAGTCACTCAGTTGTGTGACCGCGCGCTGTATGACGTCGCTCCAGCCCAAGATTGTCATGAATTATTCTGGAGACTGTTGCCTGTGAAATACCTTTCCTTTGGGCTAGACTTCTCTGTGTTGGGGGGATTTGCTTTCAGCACTTCAGACCGGATTTCTCGCACCACCCGAGCTGGGCGTGTTGGCTGGGGCTTGTTTCTGCTCTGTTTCTCTGCTCGTCCACGTTCATTAGATGGTTGCAATTTGTTCTTTTTGATTATTCGACCCACAGTAGCTTTGGATAGCACAATACCATTTCGTTTGCCTAATTCCACAATGCACGAAAGACTGAAGTTAGCGTCGGAAAGGCCAACCATATACCCTTCCCAAAAAGCTGTGATTTTGGAAGCCATGTTTCAGCACGAAATGTCGCAAATAACAGCAACAAGTGTATACAAAGCTAATCCCCACGAATAGTGGACGAGTCATGCAAATCACATTCTGTCAAGGTCATACGCGGCGTTTAAAGTCGTCTCATTTTATCTGAATCAACCCTCCGTATAATGTGCTCTCTTTCCCTGCAACCATTCCATTACCACGTCTTGTGCTTAACTATAATATCGACTTTGGGTGTGGTCCTGAGCCCTCAAACGGATATGTTTATGTATGTTACATTTTTTAGCCATTGTATTATAATATTATTTTTCATATACAGAAATGAAGTAGTTCTCAAGAAAGATGACAAGACCAAAGTTAAACCAGGAAAAAGGTAGATCGTACTTTTTAGTTAAAAGTAAGTAGCATTAATATTGTTGAAACCACCTCTCTTTTGGAATACGTGAAAAGTAGATTAGTTGGAACTGAATGTTTTATTAACATTCAGAGTAACAATTTTTAATATGAAGTTTAAAAATGTATTGTATACTGTACGTGACTTACTCGCCAGAATAGAATCTCCCATTATACTCGTGCACTTCAAAAAAATGGAATATTCAGCTGGGTAGTGATCCGTGTTGTAAAATAGTCGCATGTTAATTCTTGTTAGTAACTTCATATAATATTTTATAAGTTTATATTTATTTCGTACAAAAAGAAAATAAGAGAATGAATATAATAATAATATTTATTGTAAATTAATATATTGTAACTTTTAAATTATATCTCATAAATATTTTAAATTGAATAATTAATTACATTTACTTAATGTTAACAATGAGTAAGTGCTCACGAGAGTAAATCACGTGAACACATTGTTGTATATAGAATCACACAAAAACGAATAAGACTTCATTCACGATGGAAGGGACAAGATGTACTTCCAGTATACTTTATTAAAACTATGTAAACTTCATTATATATATTAAACCTTTTATACAAAACTTCAAATAGAAATCTCCTGCTTATTCATTTATAAAAGCCATGCAGAACCAGAAGTAAATTACCACGTCGTAAGCAATTGATGCCGACATAGGCCTAACCACGAGAACATGTTCGTTTTTTCAACCTTCCCAGTAGGCCTACCCGTTGCAATAAAGTTCCGGATTCAATAGATTTTTGAACCATCGCTCTGCGGACACCAACAATTCTATACAAAGAGTACGCAGTATCAAGGTAAATAAAGAATAAATGAGTGAGCAAATCCCTTGCAAACCAAGGTTCTGGTCCTTTGAAGACAGCCTGCTCAGTGCGCTCTCCATGTTAGGGGAGCCTCATTGAGACAGGTGGAGAAATTCAAGTATCTCGGGATTGCATTCACGAGTGATGGACGGCAGGAGAAAGAATTGGATGCTCGGATCGGTGCAGCAAGCTGTCAGACGTGAACTGTGGCGATCCGTGGTAACGAAACGCGAGCTGGGTAACAAAGCCAAGCTCTCCGTCTTCAAATCTATCTTTGTCCCCATTCTCACCTATGGTCATGAGGCTTGGGTAATGACTGAAAGAGTGCGATCGCGGGTACAAGCGGCCGAAATGAGATTTCTGAGAGGTGTGGCAGGTGTTGCCCTACTAGATAGAGTGCACAGCAGCACAGTAAGGGAGTCTTTAGGTGTTGAGCCGCTACTTCTCCGCATTGAGAGATCTTAGTTGCGCTGGTATGGCCACGTGATACGGATGCCGCAAAGTAGTCTTCCTAGGCAGTTGTTAGTTTCCAAGCCGGTGGGTAAGAGACCAAGGGGTCGGCCTAGAACCAGGTGGCTGGACTACATGGAGAATCTGGGTTCGAGTCGCTTGGATATTACCAGGGAGGACATGCGCCTGATGGCGGAAGATCGCGATTGCTGGAGATCCTCCATAGGGCTGCTGCCCCCGCGACCCTAACGGATAAGCGGGTTTGAAAAGTAAGTAAGCAAGCAAATCCAGTAATTAAATGAAAGGGTTACATGGATTTATTAGTTTTATAATAAATTTGTTTTGATAATATAAATTATATTGTCACACGTTCATTAAGAGCAGAAACCCCTGGCTTCATGTAACTTGCGCAGGCCTAAGTTGCATTTAATTATGCGGTTTACCGTTGACACACATGTTCCTGCTTTCTGAGCATGCTCTTCCCTGTCAGAGGATTTTTTTGCGCTACCATCTTTCTGATCTTTTTGACTGTGTCAGGTGAACGGCTAGGGTGAGGGTCTCTTCCGAGGTAGCTTTTCATGGGTGAACTTGTCGGGAAAGCCCGAATGACCTATGTCACCCAGAATGGAGTTGACAACAGCCTTCGATAACGAAATTCCTTCCGTCTTGCATTGTTGCACAATGTGTAGGCACTAAATTCCGCGTTAGAAAGCATTCGTATGGATCCTCTCCAAAAATCATTAAGTTTTTAGTCATGCCATGAGTTTTTGGGTGCTCGTTTCATGAACAGATAAGGTCTGTCCCAAAATGATAGAAACACCTTCAAATTTCTATTTTTTCACTTTTCTCGGAAAATAAAAGAAAAAGTCAACTTAAAGTCATCATGTAATCATGTACGAGGCCTTTGAGAAAAGTATCCGACCTTATTTTTTTTTTGTGAAAACCTGATGGATTTAGATCGCGCGCGCTTGCATGAGCCGACCTTGAACCTTCGTGCGTATGCGTGAATTTTTTACCGCCTCTCAATAGCATCAGTTGCCGGCAATCAGCATTAGAGGGAGGTAGTGTGTTGTGCGCTCGTCGGTTTTTGATTTGGAGGCTTTCGGTGACGATGCTATGGTCGTACCCGTACACTCAGGACTCGTCACCAGTGATTATGGTGTTCGTGAAGTCGGGGTCACTGTTTGCGGAGGTCAGCATGTCCTGTGAGACGTCAACACGAAGTTGTTTTTGCCCCCCCGTCAGCAGCTTCGGCACGAATTTCGCCGCCACTCTCTTCGTGGCCAAATCTTCGGTCAGAATGGAATGTGCCGAAAACGTACTGATGCCCACCTCTTCCGCAATTTCTCGGATAGTCACACGACGGTTCCGCATCACCAGTCCTTAATCTGTGTGATGCCCATAGCATCGTCACCGAAAGC
This sequence comes from Rhysida immarginata, assembly GCA_023313115.1. Taxonomy (NCBI): domain Eukaryota; kingdom Metazoa; phylum Arthropoda; class Chilopoda; order Scolopendromorpha; family Scolopendridae; genus Rhysida; species Rhysida immarginata. The sequence continues at coordinate 76,837 of JAHWFO010065899.1, forward strand.
CGTCTGAATTTTCCGGATGGTTTCCACCTGGCTGTCGCCCAGTTTCTGGCAAAATTTGATGCAGTAACGCTGCTCCAGTCGTTCCGTCATTTTCCTTCAAATCTAAAACCGACGTGAGCACAACCCACTACCTCCCTCTAATGCTGATTGCCAGCAACTGACGCTATTGAGAGGCGGGAAAAAATTCACGCATACGCACAAAAGTTCAAGGTCGGCTCATGCAAGCGCGCGTGATCCAAATCCATCAGGTTTTCGCAAAAAAAAATAAGGTCGGATACTTTTCTCACAGGCCTCGTATTGTATAAAAAAAGTAGTGGTTTATTATGGTGCAAATGTTCTTGCTGTAGCTTTAGGCTAAAATACAAAAAATCGCTATCCCAAAATGATAGAAACGCCCCTACAAATTCAATAAAAAAAATAGCCTACTCTTTCTTCCACACCCCCAGTGATAGGTAATAATGGCAATATCCAAACATGCAAATTATTTGGAAAAGAAATTTCCATATTAAAAGAAATTAAACCACCCTTAATATCAGCAAACTTTATCTTCACCAAAATGGGAAGAGGAGTCGCACTGACAGAACTTGAAAAAGGAAGAATCACTGAGTTATTTGCTTCTGATATTCCTGTAACGGCCGGTTGCAACAACGTCAGTTAAAACTAACTCTTCGTTATAGTCCCGTTTAAAATTTTTTGCGTTGCACCAAGAGAGTTTAAGGCTTAACCAGACGTTAAGTGGCAGTTTAACTTAAACGCTCGATGACCACGGTTTAAGTCCATGGTTAGCGAAGCAAAACGGCATTCCGAAATAGAATTATATATTAAACTAATTGGATAAACTAATTATCAAACAGATAAATGGTTAAGTTAATTGTACAAATTATTTGGATAAACTAAATGGATAAGTTATTTGGATAAGCTAATTATCAAACAACTATTTGGATAAGCTAATTGGATAAGCGATTTGGATAAGCTAATTATCAACCAGCTATTTGGATAAGCTAATTATCCAACAGCTGTTTGAATAAGCTAATTGGATAAGCTATTTGGATAAGCTAATTGGATATGTTAAATGGATAAGCTAATTGGATAGGCTAAATGGACAAGCTAATTGGATAAGCTAATTATCAAACAACTATTTGGATAAGGTAATTGGATAAGCGATTTGGATAAGCTAATTGGATAAGTCATTTGAATAATTATCAAGCAGCTGTTTGGATAAGCTAAATGGATAAGATAATTGTATAAACTATTTGGATAAGCTAATTGGATATGCTAAATGGATAAGCTAATTGGATAACCTAACTGGATAAGCTATTTGGATAAGCTAATTATCAAACAACTATTTGGATAAGCTAATTGGATAAGCTAATTATCAACCAGCTATTTGGATAAGCTAATTATCCAACAACTATTTGGATAAGCGAGTTGGATAAGCTAATTGGATAAGCTAAATGGATAAGCGATTTGAATAGCAATTTGAATTAGCTATTTGGATAAGCCAAATGGATAAGCGATTTGAATAGCAATTTGGATAAGCTAATTATCAAACAGCTATTTGGATAAGCTAGTTTGATAGCTAATTGGGTATGCTATATGGATAAGCCAATTTTCAAACAGCAATCTGGGTATGCTAATTATCGAACAGCTAAACGGGTAAGTTAATATTATCAAAGAGCTAATTGAAAAAGTTAATGGATATGTTAGTTGGATAACTAGTTGGATAAGCTAATTTTCAAATAGCAATTTGGATAAACTAATTATCAACCAGCTAAATTGATACCCTATTTGGATAATGTAGTTATCAAACAGCTAATTGAAAACAATCAGCCATGTTGACCGGAAGTTTAATTGGAGCAAAACGAACCAATCACAGCCCTCGTTACTCAAATTACATCCAGTTAGCTAACTGAGACTTAACTAGGCTTGGTGCAACATTTCCCGGTTAAAGGACTTAACCGATCGTTAACTAACCGAAAGTTAGGGTCGTTTTAACTGACGTTGTTGCAACCGGCCGTAAGAGAAATTTCAGGACAGTTGAAAGGAACACCATATAAAATTTTAAATTTCTTACGATTAAAAGAAGAATATGGGGGGAAAAAGTCAAGTGGCCCATCAACTCTCACTGCACGCCAGAAAAGGATGGTTTTACGGAAACTGAGTAATTCTAAGACAGGTCTTCGTCAAATCGCAGCTCAACCCGACATCAACATCTAAATCTACAATTCATCATGTTGTGCATTCCAAAAAATGAAGACAATGCCTCCACTCGACAAACAACACAAGGTGAAGTAGGTCAACTGGTCCAAGTATTACATGAACTGGACTGACAACTGGAGAAAAGTTATCTGGAGCTATTTGAAAAGCTTCAATTTGGATGGGCCAGATGGTTTTGCATATTATTGGCATGATATACGGAAGCAGGATGTGACTTTCTCAAAGCGGAAGTGTGATGGTGTGGGGTGGATTTGGATGGGCGGGCAAAACTTCCTTAGCGTTTGTTTCTGGCAGAATGAAGGCTTGTGATTATCAGCAAGTTCTGGAGGCACATTTTTTACCATTTGCTGAAAACATTGGTGGTCCCTCTTTCCAATTTCAGCAAGACAACGCACCTATACACACTGCAACATCGACATGGAAGTGGTTCCTTGATCATGTGATGGGCTGGCCAGCACGGTCACCTGACCTTAATCCAACAGAAGATCTGTGGGGTATCTTAGTGAGAAAAGTTTATAACAGAAAAAAATAGAAATTTGAAGGTGTTTCTATCATTTTGGGACAGACCTTATTTATCGATTGCCCATTGATACCCCCCCCCCCCCCACCTAATTTACTTCGGCTCGGGCACATTTCACTGCTAGGGAGGAATTTTCAGAATCGACTAAGTTAAGGAGAAATGGGCAGATCTGATTTTCATACGGAATTCCTGGCCAGATACGAATCTGCTGGTACAGCAAAGCTAGTCTCTCTCCTATCATCTCTAACCTAGACTATTTAACACAAATTTGTTTACATCCCGAATAGCGTAATTCTTATTTTGTAATTTCATTTTTTTTTTCAGTGAGACTCAATCAAAACTGACATTGGAACACTTCACTATTTTCCCTGTAGTTGCCAGTGTTCCCATAGGACAAACTGTTGCTGTTAATGTGGACAGCTCTGTCAATTCAGTGGGATTGTTCAAAGAGGTAGGCACCTATTTTAACTTGCTCTTTGAATATTTGCACAGTGTAATTAAAATAACTGATATTACATAAACTACACTGAGTTAGCAAAACTCATGGGATAGCAAGCACATTGATTGATGGGCATGGCTCACGGATTCACAGGGGTAATGGATTCTGGAAATGGACCATTAGACGTTGTGGGAAGAGCTTGGATAAGTGATTAATCAGAAATGGCACGTCGGCAGTGGTGCAGGAATTTGGCTTTCCCCGCTCAACTGTCTCCAGGGTGTATCGGGAATGGCTGGATGAAGGCATCACAGTCCACAACAGGCACCATACCGGGCGTCCAGCTGCCCTGAATGATCGTGACCGGCGACACCTGGGACGAATGATTCGGAGAGACAGGAGCGCAACAGTGCAGCAAATCACAGACCAGTTCAATACTTGCCGCACTAAAAAAGTCTCTCGGTGGACAATCCGTCGGAATCCGCATGCCCTCGGGTTTGGCAGCCGTCGCCCTACACGGGTGCCAATGCTTACCAGCGTCATCGGACACTCCGGCGTGCATTTGCCACCAAACATCTTGGCTGGAGTCTGCAACAGTGGCGTAACGTCATATGGTCAGATGAGTCACGATATCAACTGTACCACGCTGATGGGAGGCACCGTGTGTGGAGCAGACCTCACGAAACGATGGATCCCGCATGCCAACAGGTGGTGGTGCAGGGTGGTGGGGCGTCAGTGATGGTCTGGGGTGCATTTTCCTGGTTTGGAATGGGCCCTCTGGTTATCCTGGAGCAAACGTTGAATGGTCCACGGTATCATCAACTCATCGGAGACCATCTGCACCCGTTTTTGACATTTCAACACCCTGACAACGTAGCAGTCTTTCAAGATGACAGTGCTCCACCACATCGCTCCAATGTCGTCCGCGAATGGTTCGAGGAGCATGCAGGAGAGGTCCAACGACTGAGCTGGCCAGCCCGGAGCCCTGACATGAATCCCATCGAGCATATCTGGGATGCTGTTGAAGTCAGGCTCCGGGCACTGGATCATCCGCCCACGAACGGGCAGCAACTATCTTCGGCTCTGCAGACTATCTTGTGTCAACTGCCTCCAGAAGTGTACCAGGGACTTGCAGACTCACTACCACGCCGTATTGCTGCACTCCACAGGGCCAGAGGTGGCCCGACCAGATATTAAGTAACTATCCCATGAGTTTTGCTAACTCAGTGTAAGTTTTGATACATAATTTATACGCTAAGGAAACACCGAGACCTAGCGTACACTTTAAAAATTAATATCTCTATTATACGACTCTCAAAAATTAGGGAAGCACGAGATTCAGCAACAAAGTACTTGTTTAGAATTCCTCGTGAACCAATGAAAGATGTTTCTGGATCACGAAAGGTTGCCCAACAGTGTGATTTATCGGAATCTTTGGCATAGAGAGTTATTGGGAGGCTTGAAGCAGGCCAAACTCAGTGGATGGTAGCTGACGCCATTGGAATGTCATGAAGTGTCGTTTGTGGAATCGTTTTTAGGAGCTTGGAAGTGTTCGACAAAGGACAGGACAAGGTCCCCCATCAGTTACAACTACACATGACAACCATTACCTATTGCTGACAACCCGGAGAGACAGGCAACAAACTGCTCGCCAGGTGACCATGGCAACAAGATGCAGAGGATCGATGCAAATGATCTGCATTCGCCTTCACCGGGGGTCTTTATATGCACGTAGGCCAGTGAAATGCCTGCCTTTAAGTGCAGGGCACCGTAGATACTGAAGAGTCTGGGCGGAAGAGCAATACGACGAATACTGATCTGGAGGGAAGTTAGAACACGATATAACCCAGATTTTTTCCAGGAGTACAGTATGGCGGAGGTGGATTGATGGTCTGGACAGGCATAAGCATTGTTGGGTGTACTGACCTGTACATTATCTAGAACAGCATTCTGATGGTTCAGAGATACATGGATGAGATTCTGAGGTCTATTCTCATTCCATATGCTGAAGCTATTGGTGATGGCTTCACTTTTATAGAGATAACATACAACACCTCATGCCTAGTTAATGTCGTGATTGAAGAAGAGTGAATCGAGTGTTTGGAGTGGTCAGCATACTCGTCCAACCCTCCTAGAGAGAAGGCCTGCACATGGAAATGTCATCAAAGGAGTGGCAAAGGTTACCTCAAGTCTTCATTGATAACCTCATCTATTCCATACAAAACAGGTGTACAGCTGACTTGGCAGTTCGAGGAGACATTGCCAATCTGCAGAGCATTGCAGGAATGCAGGTGTTTACAGACACAGTC
>JAHWFO010065899.1:97318-113589 GCA_023313115.1 Rhysida immarginata
GGAATGGAGGAACATTCCGGAAAGTACCTACCAACATTTGGTGGAAAATCTTCCCCGAAGGGTGGAAGCTGTGATTCGGGCAAAGGGATGTGCAACGCCCTATTGATTTCCATGAAATCGTGGCTAGAGCGCAAACGTGCATGTGTCCGGATATTTGTGATCATATAGTGTATAGTGTCTATCGTAAACCTACGACTACTTCCAACTTGATTCACTCTTCTTCATCACACCCCCCCCCCTCCCATAAACTTGCTGCTTTTAGACACATGATTGATAGAGCTTTGAAGTTACCAATGGATTACCATGATAGAAGCAATGAATTTATGAACATACGATTCCTCGCAGAGACCAACGGATACCCGCAATCATTAGTTTCCCGAATTGTCCGCCAGAGAAAAAATAAACTTGGTTGTCTAGTAAATCAACAGTCTTCACCTAAGCAGCAACCACCCAGACTGTGGTTTTCATTCCCATTTCTCGATACAGATGCTTCTGCCTTGTCCCATCTTTTCCGTGAATACAAAGTCAGTATCTCTTTCCGATCCCCAAAATCATGCCGTTCAATTTTCAATCGCCACACTCCAGGCGACGACAACTCATTCAACCGATGCGGTGTATATCGCCTCCAATGCACACAATGTGACAAATACTACATAAGAATGTCAGTTCTTAGTTATGCCATTCGATTTGAAGATCACGCCAAGTCGTACAGGAAGAAAGACAATAACTCTCATTTAGCCATCCACCTTGAACAAGAAAATCACCCCCTCTGCAGCGTTGAAGAAACGCTCAGCATAATACACAATTCAGATAAACCGAAATTAGTGGCCATATTAGAAAACATAGAAATTTACAAAGCTGTCTCTGGTCCGCAACGAGATGGGCTTTTAAACAACCAAGTCTATTTTGATATGTATCAATTACTTCACCATCTACGCCATGATCTATAGTTTCGTGTCTATGTAGGCTAAACTTTTGCCATGTATCTATTGTTTTAATTTTGGTTGTATATATTATTATTATTATTGTATTTTGTAGTATGGTTTAGTATTTTATTCATTTTATTGTATTTAGATTTGAATTTTGTTGTAGTGTGTTTTTTATTATTAATTTTAATATTTTTTAATATACAGCGTGTTTTTGAATTGAGTACAGATTTTTTGGGAGATGATAGAAGAGGTCCTTAGAAGTATTTTTTGTCATATGAACATAGGGTCCCCGTAGCTCCGTTTACTAACAATACTGCATTGAACAATCAAATGACACGAGGACGCAGTGTGCTTTGGTAGGCCTAGATTATTTTATTTTTAACAATTAACACAAGCAATCTACTCTAATAACTTTTAAAGTGATTGTTTGCAAAGAAATTTCAAGGTGCACGTGCTTGTTTGTTGAAAAGTCTTAGGACAAACTTCGTCAAGGAGATTCCGTGGTATCCAGTTGCTTGGCCACCGAGATCGCCAGATCTCACACCGATGGATTTTTTTTTTATGGGGAAGCATAAAATCAATGGTGTACTCCAAGCCCGTAGATACCGAAGAAGAATTGGCGGCTCGTGTCGTCGCGGCAGCAGGTGACATCAGCGACCGTGCATCAATCCATCATAAGGCGTTGCGAATTGTGCTATGAAGCAAATGGCGGCCATTTCGAACAATTACTGTAAAAGTTATGACAGTAGATTGCTTGTGTTAATTGTTAAAAATAAAATAATCTAGGCCTACCAACGCACACTGCGTCCCGGTGTCATTTGATTGTTCAATGCAGTATTGGAAGTAAACGGAGCTGCGGGGACCCCATGTTCATATGACATAAAATACTTCGAAGGACCTCTTCTACCATCTCCCAAAAAATCTGTACTCAATTCAAAAACACCCTGTATATTTTGTAACTTTAGATATCTATTATTTATATTTATTTATTTTAATTTTAACTTTATTTCTTTGTTCACTTTCATACGTTCCTATTTCATTTTAATCCGATTACTCCATGATCTGTAGTTTCGTATCTAGGTAGGCTAAACTTTTGCCATATTTTATCTCTCGTGGTTTATTTTTGGTTTGTACTTTATTAACATTGAATTTTGTTGTTTTGTTTATTATTCTATTTGTATTTTATTATATTTGAATTTGTTGTAGTGTTTAGTAGTGGTTTTTGTTTATTCTTTTTTAATTGTTTAAATTGTATTATTTCGTTATTTATTTTATTTTCTTTATTTTATCTATCTAATAATTTTCTTTACTTTTGTTCACTTCAATTTAATCTGGCTACGTCACCAGTATATGTTGTGACCTTTTGATTGGCTGACGTCACCCTTATTTACGTCAGCCAATCAGAAATCTCCAGGTATTATACCATTGTCGTTTATCGTGTTTTGTATCATACACTATCTCATTATGTAGGGGCTGCTAGCCTATTTCTTTTGTACTCTGAAGAAGGCGGGAATAAAGCCGAAACTAGTTGTTTTTTGTTGGGTTTTTTTTATTAAAACTAAAATTTTGTACTGTAAGGCCTCATTTAATTTTGTTATTAGAAACAACATCCTCACAGATTTAATAATTATTAATTAAATAACAAAATATATATATATATAAAATAATAAAGTAAAATGCATCATCAAAACGTATTTTCCCCCTGATCGAACCGGCTACTGCTCCAGCCAGCCCTAAGGGCATTAGATAGCGTAGTGCTTCCATGACCGCAGTGGCGCAATTGGCTGGCGCATCTGCACGGTGAGCAGAAGGTTCCTGGTTCGATCCCAGGCTGTGGAATTTTCTTTCCTATTTTTCATCAATAATTTAAACATCTGAGGTATGGCGTGTATAAAAATCCTCATAGAACAAATATATATATCTTAACTAATTAATATATTTGAAGGGTTCGAAAAAAGTTTCATTATTACAAACCTTCGTCGATTCGACGAGTCATAGCATAAAAAACAAACAAAACAAAAAAAAAAATCATCCAAATTGGACCAACCAATCACCCACAATCACTTAAATATTTCCACCATGTAAAGCATGCAAATCAAAAAATTAGCATAAATTAACACAAATTTTTTGATAATGGTCGCTAAAAATTGGAATTATCAAGAAAATATTAGCCTTATGGAAAAAATGCCTGCATCCCTTACTAGAATAGAAGACCGCGTGAGATTAGATATTCGCATTAGGGTTTATAGGCGCGCAAGTTGGGACAAAATTTAGAAAACAGCGTAGTCGATGCAACGAGGGTTAATAATCCAGGATTATTCAAGATTTTGTGTTAATTAAAACTTTCAGACTGACGCAAACATGACTTAAGTGTTCTAAGAAAACAAACTTTCAAACATACCTTTCTTTATCTTTTGGAAATCCGTACATTCTTTTGTTGGATGAATTATCTTCACACTTTTACTTCTCTCGATATGAGTTAACGCTTGATTGAATCCGCCATGTTTTTCTATGGAACAAACCGCTTTGAATCATGGAGACAAACTGCTCAAAATATTTTATAACCCCGCTCACATGAGATCGCTGAAGAACGAGGCATTTTTTCTCCCATACAAGCTGTTGCGCTTACTATAAACCCGCTTTGGCCTGCACTCTTAACATATCAGGTCATATCAAATGTCGGATTTCGAGGTGGGCTCCACGCTTCAGCACGGTTTCCACGTTTAGTAGCAAGTACCCATAACAAAGTGGTACATTCCCAGAGATAAAACTATCAGCCCAGCCGCCTGAAATTTGCATGTCTGCGATGCTATTTAATAGCGTTTGAACCCAAGCGAAGATAGTCATGGCTTCATACGAATTACGTGTGATAATGCATTACGAGTTCAGGTTGAATCACACTGCATCCAAAGCCTCTCGAAACACCAATAAGGTATTCGGTGTAGACACCATAAATGAACGTATTGTCCAACGTTGGTTCTGAAAATTCCGGGCGGGAGTGACGGACCTGGCCAAATGAGCCACGCGGCAGACTGCCCAACGTGTTGAATGACGCCGATCTGAAGCGATCTGTGGAAGAGGGCCCGTCAAAAACTGTTTGGGACCTTGCAGAGGTTCATGCTGTATCAGCATCGATAGTTAGTAGACACCTTAGGACCATCGGAAAGGTGAAAAAGCAGGACAAACGGGTCCCACGTGAACTTAAGGAAAACCAAAAAGAGCGTCGGTTGGAAGTGTGTACGGAATTTCTTTTGCGCCATGAAGAAGCGGGGATTCTTGATCGCTTTGTCACCTGCGACGAGAAGTGGCTCCTACACGACAATAGGAAATGGTCAGCACAGTGGCTGGGTGCTGATGAACCACCGCAACAGTTTCCTAAACCCCCGTTGCACCCCAGGAACTGCATCGTATGCACACAAAACTGTGTCAGCGACAACCTGCACTTGTGCATCGCAAAGGCGTCCTTCTGCTGGATGACAAGGCGCATCCGCAGGTTGCACGAACGACCGTGCAGGCGCTAGAGGCTCTGGGCTACGAGGTGCTTCCACATCCCCCGTACTCTCCGGATCTCTCCCGTACCGACTACCATCTTTTCCAGAGCCTGGACAATTTTCTCCGGAGGAAAACATTGCTAACCCAAGCAGACGTCGAAAACGCATTCAGGAAGTTTACCGAGTCCCGTGACCATGGATTCTATCGGAGAGAGCTCGAGGAGCTGCCAAATCGTTGGCAACAACGTTTGGATTGCAATGGTGGTTATTTTGAATAGCACGTGTGAAGGTGTCCTTTCTAGAGGGCCATTAAAGATGACCTCTGCAATCCGACATTTGATATGCAACGACCTGATACATAGAATCTGGTAAAGGAAAAATTTTGAAAATTCATAGAGTAGTTTTGTTTTTATTGCAAAACGGTTCTTACTTTAAAAATGACCCTCGTATGTTCATATGATCATATGTTGTTTTTTTTTTGGTTTTTTTTCCAGTTAGAAGTTGACGGTTGCTTTTGCCAACAGGATAATACATTCTGGTTTAAAGATACTCTTTTGCATTCTCAAAAAAGTGCTCAATTTTATTTTTTAAATGATGGCAAGGTAATTTTTTACTTGAATGTTGAAATGTAATTTTTAATACTTAATCTCACTTTTCTTTGGTTTGGTAACACTTAATCACCTAACAGTTCATCACCCGACGGTTAAACACCGACATTTAATCACGTCAATGTTTAATCACTTGCCATTTAATCACCAACAAGCACTAAACGCATGAAATGAGGAGAAAAACCCCATAGTGTCGGATGGTAGCATTGAAAAAATGCATGTAACCCATAATGTCAGTCCTCAACTACAGGGTGATTCAGCCAATTTCTGACCATTTCCGTACTATGATTTATTGACCCATTAATGTTTACAAACTTAGCATTTCAGTATGATATTTTAGGCAGTTCGGAGTTTTTATTCCCGTGGAAAAGTCTTGATGAGATGCTCAATGTGGCCACCACGAACGTTTTGAACTGCTCGCAGCCGAATGGTGAAGTTGTTCATAACTCTATCCAGGATCTCTGCATCCACAAGGGTGCAGCAGTCGATGATGCTTTGTCGGAGCTGGTCTAGAGTTCTTGGTGCTGTAGTGAACACACTGTCTTTAAGGAACCCCCAGAGATAAAAATCACATGGGTTTAGGTCAGGACTCGTAGGGGGCCAAAGAAAGCCACCTTTGAATCGATCTGGAAAACTGTTTGAAATGACACGATTTCCGAATTTCTGATTGAGAAAGTCTAGCACTTCATTAGTGGTGTGAGGCCTAGCCCCATCCTGTTGAAACCATTGATGTCGAAGCGGTATACGCCTTCTTCGCAGCTCGGGGATGAAGAAGGTTTCCAACATGTTAAGGTAAGCCTGTGACGTTACAACAATGAACGGACCAATGATGCCTCTTTTGGAAATCGCGCACCAAGCCATAACCTTTCGTGGATGAAGAGGTGACTTATGGATCTAGTGAGGGTGCTGGGAACCCCAAAAACGAACATTGTGTTTATTAACGTCACCTTCCATTTGTGCTCCAAACTCCATCGCAAATTGTTGTCGCTTCTGTGTTCCAGTGTCTGTTAACTCCTGATAAACATGGATCTTATACGGGAACAGGTGGAAATCCTTTCTCGTGGTATACGACAGCCCTTCTTCAATGGACAGGTGGCCAACAGATTTTTTGGTAGGGGAATCGACCAACCTTGTGCGAACATTTTCGACAACTTCGGCCGTTCGAACACGAGCTTCGCTCCTGCCTTTTTTCTTGCCTTTAACACATCCAGTTGCAGGAAATTGCTTGACAAAATCCATGATTGCTTGCCTGCCTGGTGCGTCTTGACACTTCTACTCCTTCCGGAACTTTCTTTGCACGGTTACAGGTGATTTTGTCTCGAAATACCATTCGACAACCTTGCATTTCTGCTCTGTTGATAAAGTGGGCGCCATTTTTCATTTATAAACAATCACGTGATTATATGTCCGGTGATTAAATATCAAGTGATGAACTATCGGGTGATTAAGTGTTCGTACACCATTTCTTACCTTTTTATTTCATTCAGTGTATTTGCAGTCTTACTTTTCTTTTTCTTTTCTAAACTTCAAAGATCCCGTGTACTATCAACGTTGAACTTGAAATGCTCCAGAAAGAAGGTGAAAACTCTTCTGGATTCTCAGTATTTCCTAATCAAGTTACCTTACAGCCTCAAGAATTAATTTCTGTGATTGTTAACTTTTCTCCTAGTGTGATTAAGGTAATTGTTTTCTTGATTTTAATTCTAAACTAACAAATGCGCTACTCCCACAGGGAAAATGCTTTTCCAGACAAATGTGAGGGTGTAGGTAGAGATTAAAGTTATGGAAATTTCTGCAGTTTCTAGTCGATGAGATCATTGAAAAATATGAGGAAAAAAAGGGGTGGGGGCAGGTAATCTGTTAAGATAACTTTGGAGGGTTAGAAGTTTCATGAGTGATGGCTTGTGCTTTTACATACAGGGTGAGTATAAAAAGTTTTGGGAAAAATAGATTTATTTCAGATATTGCTACAAAACCTTTAGGTGTTGTAGCCGCTACTTCTCCGCATTGTGAGATCTCAGTTGCGCTGGTATGGCCACGTGATACGGATGCCCCAAACTGGTCTTCCTAGACAGTTGTTATTTTCCAAGCCGGTGGGTAAGAGACCAAGGGGTCGGTGGATACCAGGTTGCTAGACTACATGGAGAATCTGGGTTCGAGTCACTTGGATATTATCAGGGAGGACATGCGCCTGATGGCGGAAGATCGCGATCGCTGGAGATCCTCCATAGGGCTGCTGCTCCCGCGACCCTAACGGATAAGCGGGTTTGAAAAGTAAGTAAGTAGCACTCTTTAGGAGTAAATTCGAAACCTGTAAAAATCTAATATACAGATAACTTGCAGTCTAGTTACAAAAACAAGAGAAGAAGAAACAAAACTATCAAACCGTTTTTAAGTTTATCAAAACTATTCTATTGCTTCTGAACCTTTTTAACTTGCATGGCCCTTTTTCGACTCAATTTCTATGGTGGGGAGCCTCTTAGACATACCTGATTTTTATGGTAGAGCCATTTAGGCAATAAATCATTTGGAAGGCTGCAGTAATTTTTAATTTATTTTGTTAATTACTTAGTAATCTAATTTTTTCTATATAATTCGGTAATTTTTGTTTACTTTATTTCGTGGACCACCCGTGGAACACAGGTTCAGAAACCAATTCAAGTACAATACTCATTTACAAAAAAGTTGGGACAGTGCAAGATATAAGAAGAACTCCAACACATTTGTTTGGATTATTGTATTGCCGTTTATTTCAACGCATTACAATACATAAACGATAAATTAGGCATGGGATCACATATCTTATATGCTTAAAGAAAGATACACGTGGTTTTCCTGTTTGGCACGTGCAACACACTCCCAAAAAAGTTGGGACAGCACGGCGTTTACCACTCTTCTCTTGATGACACGCTGTAATCTTCTGGGCATCGATGACACCAATCTTTCTAACACCGTAACGGGAATTCTGTCCCATTCCTGTTGGATATAGGTTTTCAGCTGTTCAACTGTCCGGGGTCGTCGCTGTCGTAGTTTTCGTTTAATAATACGCCAAACGTTTTCTATAGGCGACAGATCCGGGCTGCAAGGGGGCCAATCCAACATACGAATGCGCTGCCGACGTAGCCATGCAGAAGTTATGCGCGCTGCATGCGGTCTGGCGTTGTCTTGTTGAAATATACACTGACGTCGTCCAAACAGGCCCCTCTTAGATGGCACCATAGCTTGTTCCAGGATCTGTATATACGCTTCAGCATTGACGGTGCCATTGCAGATGTGCAAGTCTCCCATTCCATGGCCACTAATACAGCCCCAGACCGTGACAGACGGTGGTTTCTGTACCGAACGCCTGTAGCACGCGGGAATATCCTTTTCGTCTTTGGTCCGGAGTGTACGGCGTCCATTATTTCCGTAAACAATCGTAAAGGTTGATTCATCGGACCACAATATGTTCTTCCAGCGTGCTTGGGACCAACTGCGATGGGCTCGAGCCCATATCAGACGGCGACGTTGCTGTCGTTTGTTGATGTATGGCTTCCGTCGTGCACAGTATAACTTAAGTTTGCATTTGTGGATGCACCGGCGTACAGTATTCGACGATAATGGCTTCCCGAAGAAATCGCGGGCCCACGTGGCTATGTCCGTAATCGCAGCATTCCTATGCGTGACGCAGTGACGTCGGAGGATCCGAAGAGCTCGAGCATTCAGAATAGGTTTTCTACCTTGGCCTTTCCGAACTGTGATCTCACCACTATCTCGGTAGCGCTTGATAATATTCTGTACTGTAGATGATGGCAGGTTAAATCTTCTGGCTATTGCACGCTGAGAAACGTTGTTTGTGAATTCTTGAACGATTCGAACACGAAGATCTTCGCTAACTGGCTTGCCTCGACCCATCGTTCGGAATAAGTTACCTGAATGACGGTCGGCAACTCTTATTTATACGGAATGTAGTAAGACGTCATCATTCTAGATTATTCCCGAACAATTCGGAAGGTTCCACTAGTAACGGCGCTTTCTACAACGTATGTCCCTACTATTTTGGAACGTGTTGCAACACCCCCATTTAAAATGAACGTCCCGGCCACGATACAAAATGTTTTGGTGCACACAGTATATTTATGTCATTTCATAAACGTATCTGCTATTTTGTATTCGCGAGAAAGTTTTGTTACATCATCTCTTTTTGTTTTTTCTATATATTTTGCATTGTCCTAACTTTTTTGGAAATGAGTATTGTAGAAAGCATTTAAATTATTTGTTATCGATTGATATGTATACTCTGTCCAACAAAGATGAATTGGGTGGGTCAAATAAAATTTCAGACATTGTTATCTTAAGCATACCAGACAGAAAATTAGTCACTTTGAGAGTTCTACGATGCTTGTATGTAAATTAGTTTGAATAAAAATCTTGTAAACATTCCAAGGAGGAGTTTAGTAAGGAAGCAGAAATACACTTATACATTTATTGACAAGAAATTACCGTAAATCCTCTACTATAATGCAAATTATTTTGGTCTAAAAAAGCACCTAAATTTGCTGGCTCGTATTATACAAGAGGATAAACATCAGCCCTCCAACGGCTACTGCTGCTGGAGGAGGTTTTGTCCGGAGGGTAATCCACACCCGCCCCTTACCGAGTAGGGTAAGGTAAGTAGCAGACCCTGCGGTCATTTATTTTTATCCTTTATCTGCAATTTTTACCTCTCCCCAAGTTTTTTAATCAAAAAGTTGATTTTCTCGAACGTAATATGTAGAAAGTGTAAAAAAAAAAAAGCTCTTATCTTCTTTCCTTTCTCATCATTTCGGACTGAATGACATTTCCTTATGTTGCCATAGTTCTAACGACCAAGTGACTGCCACCCCCACAATTCCAACCTCACTGGAACCATTGGGCCTAAACTTCATAGTAATGTAGATCTTACCTAGAGGAATCTGTATACTGAATTTCTCTCCTTTACGTACCTAAATAGCACATAGGTCTTTTGTTCTCTCTGACTCCCACCCCCGTAATTCCGACCCCAGTGCACAATCAAAACTAAACTATATAGTGAAGGTGGACATGTCCGTAGTAAGGTACATTCCGAATTTCAACCTTCTACCCGTCAGTTCAAGAAATGGTCCACAGGCACGTCGGATGGCAACAACCTCAAAACTGTGGTCGGAAAGTCAGTGCTGACTGAACCGCTTTCAAACCAAATTTGTGAAAGAACCTTAGGGAGGCCACTGCATAAAATGGACTTCTGGTGACGGTTATCTCGCAAACGTCCGTTGGTCACTCCAGCTCACAAGGAAGCTCGTGTACAGCTGTGCAAGCGATATTTGAACTGGACTGTAGACAACTGGATTTTATTCCAATGACGCTTGATGTTGTGTGCATAGAAGAAACACATGAAGCCTTTCACCCTGATTTTGTCCAAGGCATGGTGCAGGTATGGTGGCTCCGTGATACTATGGGCATGTTTTCAATACTAGGAACAGGGAAATCACATTGAAATTAGCCCAAGGCTTAACCAGCATCACTGTCTTGACATTCTGGATGGACAATCGCTGCTTTTAGTGGATCTCATCAAGAATGTCTATGACCTGGACGATGTTTTCTATTGAGACGATAACTGCATGATTTACAGGGCTAGATTCGTGAGGAGTCAAACCAAATCCCGGATTTGAACCCGATCGAGAATTTGTGGGACCACCTGAGCAAGTGTGTTAAGCGAAAGAATTGCCATCCGACTAACATTGCTGATCTGCGGGATAAATTGTATTCAACATGGTTGGAGATAGATAAGGACTATTTAAAGACATTAGTACGAGGTAGAATCTCCATGATATGGTAATCTGACTGTGCCAAATCTGGGGAGTATGCCGGATGAGGGAGGCACTTGAAACGTAGGCCATCGTGCACGAGCTGAATGAGGACGGGCGTTATCATGTTGAATCAAAACACCTATACCCAGCAATCCCCTTTGCTTTGTGCGTATTGCTGGCTTCAAATGGTTGTTGAGAAGGTCGGAGTAGTTGGCACTGGTCACTGTGGTACCTGGGAGCATGTAGTGCTCCAGAATAGGACCATGCTTATCCCAGAATAAAGTCAACATGAATATCTCAGCAGAGGGTTGTCTGCGAAACTTCTTTGGTTTCACCCAAGAAGAATGTTGCCATTACTTGCTTGCACGTTTCGTCTCCGGTTGAAACTGGTGCATCCAACTTTCATCCCCCGTGACAATCCGAGCTAGAAAATCCTCTCCCCCCTCTTCATAACGCCTGCAGCTCTTGACATGCATCAACCCTCGATCTCTCAGTTCCTGCATCAGCTGTCGAGGAACCCACCTGGCGGACACTTTTCTGTAGCGGAGTTCGTCATGCACGATGTGTTGTACTGAGCTGAAGCTCATCCGCAACAGGGAAGCCATTTTAGCCAGGATACACGCCTATTTTTTTGAATAAGGCGATCTGCTGCTTCTATACACTCCTCTGTCACAACACGATGAGCCTGACCCGAATGGGGAGCATCAGTCGACAAAGTCGGTACCTTCTGTGAATTTCCTGCACCACTCGTAGACTTCCCGCTGTGACAGACAAGCTTCCCCATATTTTATCTTCATTCTCCGATGAATATCAACTGGTTTCACACCTTCACTCCATAAAAATCGATTAACTCCACGCTGTTCCTCCTTGGTGCAACTGCATAGTGGTGCCGCTATCTTGAATCTGCTCTTACTCAGCTCCAACCTCAACTATCGACACTGCTTCGTACTAGCAGATCGGAAAGACGTCAAGGACTTTGTCTGCAAATTTCCAAACACTTAAAAAGGAAAAAAGATTTTTAATGGCACTAATTAAAGTGAAGGGATATGGTACATACTAAAGTCTGTCTCAAAAGTATAGAGACTTTGCAAAAACTGTCACATTAGCACATCAGTAAATTTTTTGACCATACCAAATAAAACACTATTTATTCACACTGTGAACATGATTATTACATATTTTCAAAAATAAATGGCTTTTCCTTTTTTTACAAATAAATATTTTGAAATAATCAGTACAAAAAAGTGTCTCAAAAGTATAGAGACTCACCTAAATAAACAACAATGTTCAAGCCATGTTCAAATAAAGTTACCATTGGACTTAATTACTTGAAACACTCTATCTTTCATTGATGAGATCAAGTTTTGAAGAAGACTTGGATCCAAATTAAACCAAACCATTTCGATTTCACTTTTCAATTCTGCAATGGAAGAGTACTGTCTACCATTTGCATAAATTTTGTGTGTCATCACTGCCCAAAGGTTCTCAATAGGATCCAAATCCGGACTTTTGGCTGGCCACTTCATCACATTGATACCCTGTGCTTCAAACCACTGGTTTGTTGATCGCGATTTGTGTATACTAGCATTGTCCTGCTGAAAAATGCCATTGTTCCCAACCAAAAAAGACATGAAAGGTACCAAGTGGTTTTCCAGTGTTTTTGGTACTGTAAGGAGTTTTGTCTCCCAGTCAAAAATGCCAAACTGGTAGTCCCATTGAAGGAGAATCCACCCCACACCGTCACACTTCCACCGCCTTGCTGGTTGCTATAAAAGGATTCTGGTTCCTTCCTCAAATCATGTCAGTAAAATGCATTTCCATCATCGGGACCATCCAGGTTCCACTTCTTTTCATCAGAAAAAATTACAGAAAGCCACTCATCTGTCCACGACATACGCTCCCGAGCCCATTCCATTCGAACTCTCTTGTGCTCCTTGGTTAGACGTGGTTTTGTCTTCTTCCTGGTGTAAACAAGTACAGGATTTGCCTTAATTCTTCTGTGTTCAGTATCTTTAGATATTTGTCCACCCAATTCACGTGATATTTTCCGTAAGGAATTTGTAGCAGTAGCAGCAAGCCGAAAAATCTGGCGCACACCTCGTTCAGTACTGCTTATTGGCCGTCCTGTTCTCTTCTTAGCTTCACATATCCGTTGCTCTGCAATGATTTTGTGTACAACAGACTTGGATCTTCCAATTTCAGCAGAAATTTCTCTGACTGTCTTGCCATTTGCTGTCAACCTCCAGATTTCACTTATTTCATCTTTAGAAATGTCTTTTCCACGAGGCATGTTTATTGTCACTCTTTATTGTGCAGGAATTAAATGCAAATTATAACTTACTTTATAATTTGGACTATTCCAAAGGGTAAATTTTATTTAAAACAGGTTGTGACCATTCAGTTTGGAGGTGAGTCTCTATACTTTTGAGACAGACTTTATTACTAATTTTTTGTCCGGTGTGCTTACTTTGAAAGAGTGTCTGACAATTCAAATTGTAATTTAACTAGACATTCCCAATCCATCTTTCATTGGACAATGTACAGCAAACGAAGTTGATCCGTTGATGAACTTTAATCTAGGATAATTGATCATTAAATCCTTTCTTTCTTTAATTATGGGTTACTTAATTTTCAGGTTTATGCTGCATCTCTGTCTATTAATATTAAAAGTGGTATTCTGTCAATACCAAATAAAGATGCTTACTCGTTTAATGTATGTGGACAAGGCATGCTTCCTATAGTCACTTTGATCAAACCTACTATTACCAACTTGGAAGGAAATCCACTCTTAATTTTTAAACAACTCTTCCCCGGAGAACAGCAGGAATTGGAATTAAAATTTACGAACACAAGCTCAGTATCGTGCATGGTAAGGATAAATAGCTATAGCCTGGTCATGAAATAAAAATCAAACTGTGCATGCAGTTGTTTTACTGTTTCACTGTGTTGCTCCAATTTACCTCGCAATAGAAGCCATATCATAGAGCTTACCAATTCGATGACAGCAGTGCCATTTCTTGATAAGATATACACTGAATGGCCAAATTATTATGACCACCCCTCTAATACAGTATTGGGCCAACTCTGAAGAACTGCACCTTCCAATTCCTGCAGATTTGATGGTGCAGGATCCCGCTGCCTGATGGCCCGTTCGATCTCATCCCACAAATTCTCAGTGGGATTGAGATCTGGCAATTGTGCAGGCCAACGAAGCAAGGTAAACTCTCCAGCATGTTCTTCGAACCATCTGAGGACGATGCCAGCCTTATGACAAGGAGCATTGTCCTGCTGGAAGTATCCGTCCCCGTCAGAGTACACCATTAACATAACGGGATGTACTTGATCTGCAACAATACTTAAATAATCTTGGGCACGCACACGTTGGCAACATTGTTTGAATTGCAATGGGCGTTATTTCAAATAGCACGTGTGAAGGTGTCCTTTCTAGAGGGCCATTAAAGAAGACCCCTGCAATCCGACACTTGATATGCAACGACCTGATACCTGCTACTTACATTTGTCCTCTATATAATGCACTATTCACTTTTTGACGTAGTCCACATCCCTTTCCATGCATTGTGCCAACGCGTGTCTAGTCGGGTGAACCCGTCAGAGAGGAATTCTGGGGTTGAATGGCAGCTTTGGACCCTCTTCTGCAGCACGATAAAGCCTGCTTGCACACAATCACCACACACCAGAGGCATTGCAGTGCCTACAGTTCAAAGATGAAAGACTTTCACCACTTCCCAAAGAAGAAAGAGCATCTTAAAGGGCATGAGTTCTGATGACGAGGTGAAAGATGCCATTTAGTCCTTGTGTCGACAACAACCCCAGAATTTCTCTCAGACGGGTTCACCTGCCTGGTCACATGTTGGTGCAATGCATAGAAAGGAATGGGGACTATGTCGAAAAGTGAATAGTGCATTACATAAAGGACAAATGTAAGTATCAGGTGCAATTAGACTTTTGAAAATCAGTTAACAAATAAAAAACTTACAGCCATGAAGGCAGCCCTCATACTATTATATGTGCATATAAATTTTAAAAAAAATTGATATGTCTGCGGGTTTTTTTTTTCTGTTACAAAAATTGTTCTTCATTTTTCCCACAGTGGGAAATTTCAATTACAGGCAATCGAACAGATGCCTTAGAATAGTTTGTTTCCTTTCAATGCAGATTGATACCAGCTTGAGCATGTGCGCTTCATTTTTATTTCATAGATATCAGGAACAGGCTAGAATTCAACTTATAAAATTAAGGGTTGGAGGGGAGGAAGGAAATTTGACTAGGACTCTTTGACTAGCCCATTTGGTAGGGGCAATGGGCGTGATAATTGTGGTCCCTGGTCCCACTCTAGGTCATGGAATTTTTCCCTCCATTTTTTCCATTGATGTCATTAAAATATTAGATTAAAGCAGAAGTTTGGTTGATTCAGTAAAACCTGTCTATAATGACCGCCCACGGGACCAAGCAAAAATGGTCGTTAAGCTCAGGTGGTTGTTATATACAGGTTCAATCAAAAAATTACAAATCAACAAACATGAATAAAACAAATATGTTCATTTCTTTATAAAATAATCTAAGCTACTACTTTGTTTGCATTTTCTTGTCTTCCGAGTTAAAATTACATCTTCAAAGACTGCACAAATCTGTGCGTTTGTGCTTTGACAGCTTTGGTTATGATAATTCAAAACTGAAACTAAGTCATTAGAACTCGGTGACTCTGATGATGATTAAAAACATTTGATTATCCAGACAGCTATAGGAGTTGAATTTTGATTCTACCCGCCCAGCTCTGAAGTCTGGCACGACCGGGCGCACACAATAAGCAAAACGGTCATTATTTTTAGCAGAATTTTCGCAACCACTCTCCGGTTTTTAGACATAGTTAACAATATCAGTATACTGATTCAGTAGGCTAAAGGAACTAGTGGTTCCATTATTGTATCTCTTGATTTTGACTGGTTGATTACAGAGATGAATGTAGTGGTATAATTGGAACTTAAATTAGCACCTGATTGGTTGATTACAGAGAAAAGTGTAGTGATGTAATTGGCAGTTAGGTTAGGACCTGATTAGTTGTGTAAGTAGACAGGTTATTTAGTACAGGTTTAGATATACAGGGTGTATCTGAACCCCTGTCACAAACTTCTGGTGGGGATTTCCCACAGCGAGATGAAAACAAAAGTTCATGTAAACATGGTTCGGATAATACCGTTTCAGATTTCCGCAGTTAAATTGAAGTTTCAGCAGTTGGTTTTTCTACTCTGTGGATGGCAGGTGACATGTGGAGAAGCTACAACAAATTTTTGAAGTAAGTCCCAATTATTGGTTGTTAACAGGTGTGCCTGCTAATAACTTCAGGTGTACCTAAACAACCATTCAGGGAGGGTGAAACGGGTACTGCAGTAAAAGGTTCGTTATCCACCTCCCCCA
>JAHWFO010065899.1:113689-128167 GCA_023313115.1 Rhysida immarginata
GTTGTAGCTTCTCCGCATGTCACCTGCCATCCACAGAGTACAAAACCAGCTTCTGAAACTTCACTTTTAACTGCGGAAACCTCGTAAACGGTTCATTATCTGAACTATGTTTATATGAACTTTTGTTTTCATCTCGCTGTAGGGAATCACCACCAGAAGTTTGTGACAGGGATTTAGATACACTCTGTATAGGGGATTGAAAATGGCGGTCGCTAGCACAGGTTTTACTGTATATACTAGTGATGTCAAGATCCGGATATCCGGATCTTTTTTTCGGACTTAGGTCCGAGATCCGAGAACCGGATGTTGGTCAGAAGTCCGAGATCTGGAACTTGGATCCGAGATCTCTGATCCGGATCTTGGATCCGAGATCCGAAAATCGGATCCTAGACAGGAAATTGTGTATATGCAAACTTTTTCTGAAAGCAGTTTATAAAAGCTTTTATTAAGTGATAGCCTAGTCCTCTTAAGTCCTAATTAGTCTTAATACGCATCCAGCAAAAGGATCCGAAATCCGGATCCGATATCCGGATCTGATAGCTGATTTCCGAAATCTGGATCCGATATCAGAGATCCGAAATTCGGATCCGATATCCGAGATCCGGATATTTCTAGATCCGAATCCGGATATTATCAGATCCGAATCAGAGATCCGGATCCAACGGACATCACTACTTTATTACCCTTGATCAATATTATAACGCAAGAAAAAAATTATTGAAAATTAATTATTGAAAAATCAATTTATTATTACCGTATTTTTTCGAATATAGGCTGCGGCTCTAAACCCAGAAAAATCGAACAATTTAGGAGTGCAGCCAAAAGTGAATGCGGCCTGAAAAAAAATGTTTTTTCTGAATTAAAAAACCACTATCGATAATTTTGGTAGAACAAAAAAAAAAAGATTGAACTATTTCGTTTTAGACAACTGCTGACCAATAGCGCGATAGAGCATTCTATGACATCACAACACCTTGGAGTAGAATGGGCTTGAAGGAATCGCCGACAATGAACTTTAACACGTGAAATACATAATAAAGCGATAATAATTTATGAATGAAAATATGTGACTGGCTAATTATTGTTCTGAAAGTTTAGAATATTAATTTGACTGTTAGAAAACGATTGAACAAAGGCTGGATAATTTAAAGCCATGAGCTCAAATCCACTGTGTTTTTATTGGATAATTTTTTACTAATCAGCGATCGATTTGGCTTTTCAAAAAGTATCTAGTGTAACAGCATTTTCGTATAAAAAGATAGGAAGCAAATATAAGAGAAAATAGGCATAATATGGATGGATTGTATTGGCTATCGACCAAAAATTAATCAGCTATTAAAAAATACTCATCTACAACTGAAATCGGGAGCAGTTTGCTTTTTTGATGGTAGGAAGGGGTAATCTTTATTAATAGAAGAAAGAAATTCTGCTCTATTTATCGTGTGAGACAATTTAACCTATTTATACAAAATTTATAATGAAATAGAGTGGAATTGTTGTTCGTTTTTTTTTGTTTTTAATATTAATAACCCCCACCCCTCTCTCCAACTGAAATGAGGAGTAGCATTAATAACGTCGTAAGTGCAATGATTTTTGGCCGATAGTCATATGTACCTATATTTTATCAGTAGCCAGTACATATCTTATATTTACTTCCTATATTTTTATAGGAAACTTCGGTTGCACTTTATACTTTTTGAAAAGGTAAATCGATCGCAGATCAGCAAACATTATTCGATAAAAACACGGATTTGAGTCCATGGCTGTAAATTATCCAGCCTTTGTTAAATCGTTTTTTAACAATGAAATTAATATTTTAAGCCTTCAGAACAATAATTAACCAGTCACATATGTTTTCATTCATGAATTATTATGAAATTCATGTGTAAAATCTATTGTCAGCGATGCCTTCAGCTGGCCCACTCTACTCCAAGGTGTTGTTATGTCATAGAATGCTCTACCACGGTATTGGTCGGCAGTTCGTTGAGAGAGCCATAGAAATAATTTAGAAGGTTATATAAAAAATGTAACTGGTGTCTAAATTACTATTTAAGATACTGTAGGATGCTAAAACGAAGACCGTAGAAGTTTACGGCCTAAAGTGAATTGCGGCCTTTAAACTGTCGTTTTTTCGTTCCATCGTAAAATTTGCTGCCGCGGCCTAAAGTGAATGCGGCCAATATTCGAAAAAATAAGGTATTTTTTGAGAAATTTTTATTATTAAGGTAAATATATATTTTATTAAGAAAACAAATGGAAATTAAAAATATTTATCCGTAAATTAAAAAAAGAAATTTAAAAAAAAAATAAAAAATCCATTCATGTTCTATAAAATCACCTGCCCTCATAGGTTAATTAGTTGAATGCCAATAAACAAAGCTGTATGTAAAGAAGTTGTTTGTTTTTTTTTTTAGTTTTCTAATGATTGACTATTTCATAATTTTATTAGATATCTGTTGAATTATCTGATATAGCTGATGTCTTCAGCCTTTCTACTTATAATAATTCCTTACTTTTCAATTCTTGTGAATTACCTACAGAAAGGAATAACCCTGCTGATTTCCATGAAAGTAAATGAGCACTTTTTATTTCTTTTGAATTACGGTAAGTACTATTTTTTTAATAATAATTTTTTATTACTATTATTTTTTTATTTACAGAGATGGAATTAGAAAATTCAAATATTTTACTTCTGCAACCAAATGACGTTGCTGATTTGGCAGTTACATTTTCACCGAAAGAAGATCAGATTTACAATGCCTTTGTTACGCTGTGTATTGCTGAAAACCCATATGAAAAATTGATAATAGCCTTAGTTGGAGAAGGCATTATATCAGAAGTAATTTTAAGAACTCAAAAGGATCCTATATCTGATGATTCTGAAATGAAATATTTATCGTCAACACCAGTTTCTGATATACAGGGTAAATATCTAAAATACACTACCATGTAAGTATCGCAAATGCTTCAGTACCAATTATACAGGGTATACGGAATTCATGTTTCAAACTTGTAAGGCTTGTAGATGAAATAGACCATTCCCTGCTATTAGAATGAAATCATCCAAACCATTCTATGAGGATTGCTCAAATGAAAAGTGGACGTATCCCATAGCGTCATAACTACAGTGACAACAGCACTCAAGATTCCAGATGTGTACCGGAGTGCATAAATTGCGACTTTACTTGTTCATGTGTATACAACGAACGTTAGAAGGAAGAGGTGTAAAAATGGATGGACGGTGATGTTAATCTTTTTCTTCGACCACCGTGGACCACTGCTGATTGATTTTCTGCCAAAAAAATGTGCCATCAATTCTGCACATAATTGCACTCAATCAAAAAAAATGCCTAGGTATTCTCTCACAATAGGCGATCCTTCTGCACGACAATACGTGCCTCCATGTCTCCCGTGAAACCACCATGATGTTACAGAAATTCTGGTGAGAAATTTTGGAACATTCTGGCTACAGCCCAGACTTGTCAACATGTGATTACCACATCTTTCGGCCACTCAATGGAAACGTTTCAATTCGGATGAAAACATAAAGGATGCAGTGAAAGACTTTTTTCAAAAAACAACCACAGTCCTTCTACGCCACGGGAATTGACCTCTTATGTAAACGATGGGATCAATGCCTCAACAAACATGGTGATTACTTTTAATTTCAAATAAAGGTATTACATATCCGGACCTGTGTCCATCTTTCATTTGAGCATACTCTTCTGTATACAATTCTTTTTGCACTACTATCAATGTCGGGATTGTTTTTTCCAACTTTTACCACATATTAAATTAACAATGGTTGGGTGCACAGGTGAAAAATACACTTAAATGTAATAGTGAAATGTGATTTATGGACACGCTCTTCATCTGCTTTATGTAGAACTTTCCCAAGTCACCCGATACCTGCTCACCACTTTCGCCTAAATTTCATGACAGTGGACTTCATAACTGCGGAACACAGTAATTATCGTGATAAACCCTTTGAAAAGGAAGCACTTGAAGTTCAAAGAAAACCTTCAACAAAAGCACACTCGATTGCATGAGTGCTGTATCCATACCACATTCAGAAGCTTCAAGCCATGAACCACAGGATTGTACAACCCTAGCGTCAATAAACTTCGGACACCAAGTAATTTGGCTAAAAACACAGTAAAAAGTGCATACAAAGGATTGCAGGCTAATGAAAATAGATTTACTGAGTAGATGGAACAATATCACATCCGTTTAGAATCGATTTAATGGTGTGAAATAATTTATTCAAATTTATGTAAAATTGCGTTGTCAACAGGTTTCAAAGAACTTCGTACACAAGAGGTCGCCAGCATATAGAACTTTCCTGAAGGCTGTAGAAACGCCCAGAGTGCTTTGCATCAGGCTTTAAAAGCACCGTCACCGCGACAGAGCACAGTATTCGTGTTGTTTTGAGCCATGGGACGTGGTAAGCCAGTAGAAACGTGTATACGGCAAAATATTATACAGCAGTTCCAGAATGACAAATCCCAGCGAGCCATGGCCCATGAATTATCAGTTCCACTCTCTCTCTCTACTCTAATGGGATCATCAAGCCTTTCAGAGAAATGGGAAAACAGAACCAGGGACTGCACCAGGTAAGCAGCGATTATTGAATGTTAGGGACCTACGAGTATTTTGACGTTACATTGTGAAAAATAGGCATGCTCCCATAAGTGAAATGACTGTTTGGGCTCGAGAATATTATCATATACCCATATCCGAAAGCACAGTCCGCCGTTACATCAGAAGATGCAACTATTACTTATATGCTACAAAGAGGAAGCGATTTATGAGCACTGTAGCTAAGCGTCGCCGGATAGCATGGGCCAGAACCCATCTAAAGTGGACCCTTGCCCAGTTGAATAGTGTTCTGTGGTCCGACGAGTCCATCTTTGCAGTGATGTATGGCAACAACGGTCGCAAGGTGCTAAGGACCAAGCACGAAAGTAATCATCCCGACTGTTACCACAGGAAAGTTCAGAAGCCTGCATCGCTGATGGTGTGGGGCTGCGTGAGTGCAGCCGGGACAGGATCGCTTCACTTTTGCGAGGGCACTATTAACTCTGCTGCCTATATAAACATTCTTCAACAGCATCTGCGTCCGTCCCGCCAAAAGTTGTTCAATAGAAGACCAAGCATCTTTCAGCAGGACAACGCGAAGCCTCATGCTGCTCGGAACACCAAGGTTTGGCTACAATAGCAGCGTTTCAGGGTGCTTGACTGGCCTGCCTGCAGCCCAGATCTGAAACCCATTGAAAATGTATGGCGCATTTTAAAGCAAAAAGTCAGACAGCGGAAGCCTCGAACACTGCAGCAGTTGCGGGCGTGTATTTCCGAAGAGTGGGATAAAATTCCAGTAGAAACAACGCAGAAGTTAGTGTCCAGCATGCCTCAACGACTTCGGAGCGTCATTGGTCGGAAAGGTGACGCCACTCAGTGGTAACCTGCAATAAACGGTACGGTGTACGAAGTTCATTGCAACGTGTTGAAAACGAAACATTACAAAAAGTCGCTTATTTAATTTTCTCGTTTTTTTTTTTTTAATGTTAAAATGCTATATGAGAGTTGTACTAAAGCTCTGTGCACTCAATAAAGTAATTTTCATTTTGTTTACAATTAGTTTCGTTGTACTTATCCAAAATTCTGTAGCTGTCCGAAGTTCATTGACGCTAGGGTTGTACATAACTGGTCTCTTTTTCCCGATAGTTCTTGCAGAGATAATTTGAACAACTTCAGTTTCCTTAAATTGTTCTTCTCACGGATGAAGCATTACCAATTTTGAACGGGTGTTGTAAAAACATTTTTTCGATACCTGAATAAAACTTGTTAGCTCATGAATATTTAATTGTTTGAGTGATTCCACTCTAATAGCAAGGGGATAGTGCATTTCTGCACAGTGGTTTCTGTTCAAAATGTGGTCTACTCTGAACTCCCTACAAGCTCTACAAGTGTGGAGAGTAGTGGATACTTTGTGTCCTAGGTATATTAAATACAGGGTGATTATAATTAAAGTTACGATTTCAAAAATCGATAATTTGAAAACTACTCGTCAGAATGACCTGATATTTTAGCAGAACAATCGTGAGGCAATGGAATTTTGTTTAGCGAAGGAAATAAAGGTTCCAAAATTTGCCGATAGATGGCGCTGGCAGGGTTCACATTGTCTGGAGATATGCAAATTAATACAGATACCCTCTGATATGTTGTGGAGCATGCCATTTTGCGCTTCCAGTTAGTAGCGGAACAAGGCGAAGGGCATATCGAACAACTTCTACCTTAATCATCAGTAAGATATTTGTTCCATGAAGCTCTGTTTTTTTGACATTATCACTGCTGTCGCTGTAAACACGTATTCGCTATTAAATTTTTCATAAACCCCTGAACTCCTTTTGGCTAACAACATTCCTGTGTTTCACGAATCCATTTTTGGTTTTTTCCATGACATTACCCTGAAGATTCATTGTATGTCTGAAGATTCATTGAAATGCTTTAGATATTTTATACTTACTTACTTTTCAAACCCGCTTATCCGTTAGGGTCGCGGGGACAGCAGCCCTATGGAGGATCTCCAGCGATCGCGATCTTCCGCCATCAGGTGCATGTCCTCCCTGGTAATATCCAAGCGACTTAAACCCAGATTCTCCATGTAATCTAGCCACCTGGTTCTAGGCCGACCCCTTGGTCTCTTACTCACCGGCTTGGAAAATAACAACCGCCTAGGAAGAGTAGTTTGCGGCATCCGTATCACGTGGCCATACCAGCGCAACTGAGATCTCTCGATGCGGAGAAGTAGCGGCTCAACACCTAAAGATTCCCTTATTGTGCTGCTGTCCGCTCTATCTAGTAGGGTAACACCTGCCACACCTCTCAGAAATGTCATTTCGGCCACTTGTACCCGCGATCGCACTCTTTCGGTCATTACCCAAGCCTCATGACCATAGGTGAGAATGGGGACAAAGATAGATTTGAAGAAAGGAGAAGTATTCAAAATAAACGATTATGTACGGGTATTGGGTATGGTAATAAGTTTTGCTTGTTTTAAATACAAATTTGTCATTTATTTAAACAAAACAAATATAAAATGATTTTATTCAAAGTATGCTCCATTGGAAGCGACAACTTTCTCCCATCTTTCATGCAATGAATGGATTCCTCATGGAAGAAAATGAGGTTCTTTTGACTCAATCCATTCATTAAGCTATTTTTCAATACCTTCATGAGAAATGAACCGCTTTCCTGAAAGGGCCGACTGTATGGACCGAAATAGGTGGAAATCCGAAGGAGCAAGATTTCCCAATTCATTCTTTCCAAGTATTTTTGGACCGGTGTTGTCGTGTAGGAAAATGGAGACTAGTGTTATCAATTGTCTATTATCCCAGTGATGCTTTAGAAGCTCATGATATGTAGCTCCCTTTTGATCCTACAAGATGCATACCAAAACTTTCGAACCAATTTTGGAGTTGATGGACTGGTTCATGTCATCATTGTGAAATCACCGACACCATTATTTACATGTGGTACTTGATGGAGCATGATCGCCGTAAATATCAGCAAGCATTCAATGGGATTCAGCAGCACTTTTATTCAGAATAGAGTAACAGAGTAAGGGCTGCCACAAATGAAAAGGTTGCATGGCTGCTAGCAATTAGGGCATTCATCATGGTCATATTGGTCACATCAATTGTCACCCGTTGTCGCTTGTTTCCAGCCCATGCGGCCACAAATATGGTTGTTCCTGAGGAATCCCATCTCTCCGTGCACGCGCAATTTTCACATTATTACTGGTAGTAATGGTGTAATTATTTTGAATTGCCGTTTTTATTTATTTAGTAATTTTTGTTTTTAAATTACCATTAAAGAATACACTGAGTGAGCATATTATTATGACCACCTAACATGTATATGCATATGCACGCACGGACGTCACCACAATGTTGCTAGTGGGCCGGACCAATATAAAAAGGGAAGCTGAGTGTTGTCAACAACAGTAGAAGTGTTCCATTCTTCAACGACGGGTAAACGACATGATTTAACGGCCTTCGAACGCGGGATGATTGTAGGTGCTCGGAGCTAAGCAGCGAGTATCAGCGAAACAGCAGCATTCGTGGGGTGCTCACGAGCAGTTGTCGTTAGAGTATTTAAAGACTGGACGGTTAGCCGGAAGACTGGTTCTGAACGTTTGCGTTGTGGCCGCCCGCGTATGGTTGATGATCGGACAGAACAGATAAAGGATAAGAGAAGGGCAACTGTGCATCAAATCACTGCTGACCTTAATCAGGGGTCCTCCAAAACGGTCTCTGAATGCACTGTCCGCTGCACGCTGCATCACTTGGGATATGGAAGCCGAAGACCTGTCCGCACACCTTTGCTGTCTGCAGCAACAAGCGGAAACATCTCCAATTTGCTGAGAAGCATAAGGACTGGACTATCGAGCAGTGGAAACAAATCATGTGGTCTGACGAGTCACGATTCCAGTTACATCGTGCAGACGGCCGCGTGAGAATCTGGCGAAAGCATGGACCCCGCATGCACGAGTACAACCCTTCAGGCCGGTACGCGCAGTGTTATGGTCTGGGGAATGTTATTTCTGACATGCGTTAGGTCCGTTAATGCTTGTTGAACAACGTCTGGATGGTGCAGCATACCTCCGTATCGTCGCCGATCAAGTCCACCCTGTCATGTTGATGGTGTACCCCAATGGAGATGGCTACTTGCAGCAAGACAATGCGCCATGCCACAGAGCTCGTATTGTGCAAGAGTGGTTCCAGGAACATGAGAGGGACTTTACCTTACTTTGGTGGCCCCCCACAATCCCCAGATCTTACTCCAATTGAGCATTTGTGGGACGAAGTCGAACGAACCATCAGGCATGGTGCCAGATTTCTCCCACCACCTTCCAACATCTCATGGAATCAATGCCACGAAGAATCACCGCAGTATTAAAGGCAAAAGGTGGCCCAACGAGATACTGACAGGGTGGTCATAATATGCTCATTCAGTGTATACAACCATTATGTGAAATTCTTTTAATATTAATAGCAAATATTGTGCCTGACGTAATAAATAAGTTTGCATTTCTTATATTCGATAAATTTTTGGTGTTAATTTTTAGTTTGTGTTATCACCTAACAAGTAATAATTGTTATTTTGAAACATTGTTATTTAATTACAGTGTGTCCAATAAAGATAGACTCAGTAACAAAAACAGGTTTAATTGTTTAATTTAAACAAATTAGGATACTTTTGCTTAAAATTGTTATTTACTAACAACTAATAAACAAATTAATTAAATAAAATAAATTAGAATTAACAAAACAAACTTGTAAACAAAGAAAAATTACAAAATTATATTTCTTAATGTCCAAAAAAATTAGACTCGGCTTGTCGTTTTTGCTAACAATTTAACTTTCAATAATTAATGTGCCCTCCCTGCTTCTTAATTAGCTCAAAAATGCGATTAGGCATCGATTGGATTAAAGTTTTGAGATAAGGGTCTTTTATCTCTTCCCATGATTCAAGAATTGACACTTTGTATCTCCTCCCATAGGCATAAACCTTTCTTGCCAGCATGCCTCACACATTTTCTATTGGATTTAGATCTGGTGAGCATGCTGGCCAGCTTAACAGATCTATCCCATTGTCTGAAAACCATTGATTAGTGGATTTAGCAGTGTGAATGGGTGCATTGTCCTGCTGAAACCACCAAGGAGCACCTGTTATGCCCTCAGCAAATGGCAAAAGTGATGTAAACAGCATGTTTTGATAACCAATAGCATTCATTTTACCATTAATGAATGCTATTGGTGTCTTTCCACTTCAAGAAAAAGCCACCATAACAGAACGGCGCGCCCCGCCCTCACACACACACACACAGAGGCGTTTAGAGAACATTTCTGACTCGGTCCTCAGGTCGTGCCAGTAGTACTGCCAGCCTTCTGGACCATCCAATTTAAACTTTTCATCACTGTACATGATTCTTCGCCACTCGGAGCTCAAGGTCATCTTTTTCTTGGCCCAGTCAAGCCTCTTCTTGTTTACCTGGGTCAAGTTAGGGGTGGCTTTTCTTTTCTTGTACTTTAGGTGCGGGCAGGCCCTTACCACATTTCCAATTGTGGATTTCGATACCTTGACAACTGGATCACTCGCCAATTGCCTGTAGGACGTTTTGTTGGTCTTTATTTTCTTTAAAATCGATCTTTTCTGAGTTGCATCGAGTTTTTGAGGGCGTCCAGTCGACTTTTTTTTGTGCCGAAATCAGTTCCTAAAGTGATGTAGTGTTGCACCACAGTCTGGGAGCGGTTTAGTTGGCCTGCAATTACTCTTGTTGACAGCCCTTCATCCTTTAGGGCATCAATTTGGCCCTTTTCATAGTCGGTCAAAGGCTTTCCCCTTCCCATATTGTTTTTTTACTATTTTAAAAAAGTTTAATTGTTTAATTTCCTTAAATAGAGTATGCGATTGTTAAAACGTTCCTTTTGCAATGCTGTCTTTCACAATATAAAATGGAGATTTGAAAAAAACAAACAAATTTGTATACGCAAGTTTATCTTTTTTGGACAGTGAAAACACTGTTTTTTTCTATTTAAATTTATATTTTTACCATTTATTTTACCATGTTATATTTTACATGTTCAATATACTAATTACACAATAAACAATCATATTATTAAGTAAAAGTAATCGCACTTTATTTGCATATTTAATATAAGTAAATGTTTAGGTCAGTCTATCTTTATTGGACACACTGTAAACTGATTTTTTTTTCCTATTGTTACAGATTATGCATTTAGACTAAAATATCTCGTTTTTTTATTTAAACTTTATTTTATCACCTAAGTACTTATATTTAAGTAATTTTGAAATGTTGTTTTAATATTTTTATATAATAAAGAAGCGAGTCAATCATTCATTTATTTAATCATTCTGTAAATATCTAAAGGATTTCTAGGTTTTTTCCCCCTTACGTTATTTTTAAATTTGTTACACTTAGTTTATTTTATTGTAAATGGCGTTAATCATTGACTCGTTTCTGATTGGCTGCTCTGATGAAGCCGTACAGTTTTTTGTTCTGTAATCTGATTGGCCTTATTTTTTATTTTGTTGTTGTTCTTTTCTATCGTGCCTTGTATTCCTCTGATTGATGAACGGCAAGGGCAGTCGAAATGCACATACGGGTTATTAAACTTTAATGTGGACAAGAGTTTGTGTTTTCTTCTTCGTCTTTATGGATCCATTAAATTATGCATACAGTATTTAAAATGTGTTACAAAATGTCTGCATAAAATCCAGCTGATAATTATTATTGTAGAAATGTTTATACAATTTACATAAAAATATTTTTTAGCACGTGCATGTACGAGGGTGGTCTGAAAAGTAATGCCTCCATGGCTGTAACTTTTTTATTTTTAACCGATTTTCAAAATTCTTTTTGTATCTGATACTCCCATTTCTCCTCTATGTAATGCACTATTCACTTTCCGACATAGTCCCCATCCCTTTCTACGCATTGTACAAACGCGTGACTAGTCGTGTGAACCCGTCAAAGAGGAATTCCGGGGTTGTCGTCGACACGAGGATCGAATGGCAGCTTTGGATCCTCCTCTGCAGCACGATAACGCCACACATCAGAGGGGGGGTTGCAGCGCCTACAGTTCAAAGATGAAAAACTGCAGTTCAAAAATGAAAGACTTTGCACCTTGCGACTTTCACCACTTCCCAAAGAGGAAAGAGCACCTTAAGGGGCATGAGTTGCCTTCTGACGACGAGGTGAAATCTGCCGTTCGGTCGTGGTGTCGACAGCAACCCCGGAATTCCCCTCCCGACGGGTTCACCCGACTAGTCACGCGTTGGTACAATGCGTGGAAAGGGATGGGGACTATGTCGAAAAGTGAATAGTGCATTACATAGAGGAGAAATGGGAGTATCAGATACAAAAAGAATTTCGAAAATCGGTTAAAAAATAAAAAAGTTGCAGCCATGGAGGCATTACTTTTCAGCCCACCCTCGTATAATCCAATCTCAAAAGTATGGAATAATTCAGTTTCTTATGATGGGTTTACACTTTATTCATGAACTAGAAGAGGTACCCGGCGTTGCCCGGGATAATTACACTTGCACAAACTTTTCCTTTCATTGTTAGTCATGAGATATATATTGTTGGTTCATGCAGTGTGTTTGTGATATGCGTGCTGATACCATTGTTGATACCTATTGTTGTACCAACTTTGCCTTGCATTGTTGGTCATGAGATATTTCTCATTAATATGCCTTGCTATAACCATGAATATCGATTTTTAATCGATATTTATTATTTTTCCGAAATCTGAGGTAGACAATGACCTTCCTCATGCTTTAAAGGTCATGTATGCGAAATTTTATCAAGATGGGAATAAAACTGTAGATTTATATAAAAAACATACAGACAAACAGACCCACAGACCCACAAACATCCTTCTTTATATATATAGAAGACTAGAAGAGGTACCCGGCGTTGCTCGGGATAATTACACTTGCACAAACTTTTCCTTTCATTGTTAGTCATGAGATATTGTTGGTCCATGCAGAGCGTTTGTGAATTGCGTGTTGATACCATTGTTGACACCTATTGTTGTACAAACTTTGCCTTGCATTGTTGGTCATGAGATATTTCTCATTAATATGCCTTGCCGTAACCATGAATATCGATTTTTTATCGATATTTATTATTTTTCCGAAATCTGAGGTAGACAGTGACCTTCCTCATGCTTTAAAGGTCATGTATGCGAAATTTTATCAAGATCGGAATAAAACTATAGATTTGTATAAAAAACATACACACAGACCCACAGACGCACAGACCCACAAACATCCTTCTTTATATATATAGAAGATTTTTGAACAAATTTGATGAAAATAACTTAGCAATATTTTTTTTGTAATCTATGTATCACATTCATCAGAAAAACAAAGGGACGAAGTGTAATGATTATTACATTAAAAGAAAAGGTAATAAATGTAAATACATGTTGTCTCATAAATAAAGAATAACAAAAAATGTGTCGCAAAATAACGGAATAATTACACAATATTTTTTTTAAAAAGTTTAATATTTTGTTGGAAAACCTCGGTGCTTAACTACTGACACATCTGTTCGGCATTGAAGAATCAGCTGCTTGCATCTTTCAATTGTGATTTTGTCCCATAAATGTTGAAGACATTGTTTAAGTTCAGATTTTGTTTTAGGAGGGTTTTCAGTGCTTCGAATGAACTTTTTCATGTCCGCCCACACATTTTCGATAGGATTTAAGTCTGGCGAATTTCCTGGCCAGGACAAAACATCAATTCCAAAATTAGACAATCATGCCCTGGTAGATTTCGAGTTGTGGCAAGGTGCTAGGTCGTGTTGAAAAACAACATTGTCATCACCAAAATGGTTTTCAATTGTTTCTAACATTCCTGTCTCAAGAATCGACTGATATGCTTCTGAGTTTATATTTCCTTTTAAGGAATAACGGTTTTCCTGGCCCATGGACAGAAATCCATCTCCACACCAAGAAACTATCTGGATGCTTAACGACTTGCTTCACACACACCCTGGCTGCAATGCTTCATCGTCTCTTCTCCACACATGACCACGCTGTCCAACAGGCACTTCAAATCTACTTTCGTCACTAAAGATAACACTTTGCCAAAACTTTGTAGGAGATGACTGATGGATCCTTGCCCAAGCAACTCGTTTTGATCTCTGCTGTGGTATCAACAAAGGTTTCTTCTTTGGAACTCTTGATCTAACTCCTATGCACCATATCTTTGCTGACATTCACACCACGATCTTTCCAAACTTGTTGACAGCCACAAATTGTATCGAACCTTTTTTAAGCACGATCTTTTTGAGTTTTCTGGCATAGCGCTTAGTTGTCCATCTTGATCTCCTACTTTTTTTTCTTTGCTGGAGTTACAAATCCATCTTTCTTGAATTCTGTGAATATTTTTGATAGTTTCCTTGGCCAATATGCAAATCTGTTGCTACTTGCTGTTGTGTTTTTCCAGTTTTAATGAGACTTATAATCAATTCCTTCTGAGAAACTGAAAGGTTTTTTGATCTGACCATCGTAATAAAAACACTCGGGTAACGATTCATATGTCAATGAATTATTGAATGCTTTAAGACAAAAATTCATGAACTGTAAAATGAATGAGTCTATTGTAATCAGAACACAGTTTCTAAGATTATTCTATTATTCTGCGACAAAATGTTTGTTGTTCTATGAGACACGTATAATCAATTTAAATAACTAGAATTTTTCTAAAACAATAAATTTATTTCGCTATTTCTGTTTTTTTGGAAACTGTAGTACATGTTTTTTTAAAAAATGTTGTCTCGAAGTTATTTGCATATACAGGGTGATTTACATCGAATGTAAAATACTTAAAGGGGGTATTATAGAGGTTAAGATAAACACAAAACGTCCTATGAACATG
>JAHWFO010065905.1:0-30865 GCA_023313115.1 Rhysida immarginata
ATGCAGTATTGTAAGTAAACGGAGCTGCGGGGACCCCATGTTCATATCACAAAAAATACTTCTAAAGACCTCTTCTATCATCTCCCAAAAAATCTGTACTCAATTCAAAAACACCCTTATAATTCGCAGTTATTCGTGCCATGGATAATTATTTAAATTACCAAAGCTACTTGTTATGTCCGAAAAAGCAGAACGTCAGTTAACACCATTGTCTTGGAGAACTGTACAGTTAGTCCACTCGAGCTACTCAGTTAGTGTTAAGAAAATCTCACCCCTTCAGAAATAAATTTCAGTTGACTTAGGGACTTCGAACAAAAATTTACCTGGTGCTTTATTCTATTTCCTACAGGATTAACTTAAATCTCTATATTACAAAAATATGTCTTTTCTCTAGTACAGGCTTTAATTATAATTCAGTAAACTTCTTTGAATGCTCAGTTGTCTTTCAAAAAGTCTGCACATCATTTAATTTAACATTTAATCAACATCACTGGAGGTGCTTTGGCTACCTATTTCGCCCTCAGTTTTGTCGAAATTAAAAATAAAATTTATATTTAAATAAAGATAAATCGAAGATATTTCGAACATTATAAAACAGTTTAAACATTATGGTTCTCCTACAGTCCTAAGACTGAATTACTCCAGAAGATACTTTTCTCTTCAAAACTAACAAAGCGGGTAACAATGGGTAAACTATTTCAAAGTTTTAAAGACTTCAACAATTGTAACTAAATTTTCTGGAAGCGTGGGTTCATAGCAGGACCCCGATAGCAGGGTAATTGTGTCTCTTTTGGGACTGCCGTAGCTTTCTTACTATTTATCTTAACTAACAAGCTCAATGACACGGCTTTGCTTTCTTTCTAGATCGGAAGATGCTGATCTTTGTAGTAGCCATCAACTCGATAAGTCTGATCAATGGAGGATAGTTATTAGGGGAAAGGGGAAGAAAGTACATGTATTTCTAACGTATCAGAATAAATATTCGTAATTTATATTGAACAAAGGCAAATGAAATGTTTTCCACAGTTTATATCGTGCTGCTATAAGTGGAGGAAAGTGTATTTTTGCTTTTATCTATTTTTTGGACAACCAATCGATGTTTTTTGACGATTAATCGATGAGTTGTTAAACCTTCGATATATTAGAACATCGGTGTTTTCCACACAAATGCCGGACACTAATTCATATGTTTCCGACGCCAGGATAACATTTTAACTTCACTGACCAATAATCGTTCTGTTTTTTGGTGGATTTGAATTAACATATAACAACTACAGATATTGGACATTGAAACTGAAACACCTGGTAGAAATCCAAAATCTTTATTTAATAAGGTGTTGGGGCACCGTGGGCAGCCAGCACAGCAGCAACACGTCTTGGGAAGGATCGGTAGAGGTCCTGCACAGTTTGCACCCCAAACCATTACTGATCCACCCATTACTGATCCACCTCCGTGTTTGACTGTGGGTACCAAGCAGTCTGGGTTATAGGCATCAGAGGGGCTCCTCCAGACGAATACCCTCCCTGTTGTTTGGAAGACAGTGTAGCTGGACTCATCCGAGAATATGACGCGTTTGAGGTCATCCAACGTCCAGGTTTTATGCGTCTGGCACCACTGAACCCGCTTGGAGGCATTTGTACTACTGATGAAAGGCTTCGGTATAGCAACCCTGCCATGGATGTTGGATTTATGCAGGTAACGACGGATTGTCTTCGTGCACACAGGTTCCTGGAGGTGTGTATTCATTTCTGCGGTGATTTCTGCTGCGGTGGTTTTCCGCTTTCGTGCAACAATCCTGGTCAATGTCCTGACGTCTCTTTCCGACAACTTCCGTTTTCCCCTGCAGTTGCTCCTCCTGGACGTGGTTCGTCCTTCCTGTTCATATGCACACATCCTACCATCTGTGTGAGACTGGATACTGTAGCACGTGAGACATCACAAAGTGTGGCAGTTTTGGACACAGATGCACCTGCTAGACGCGCCCCAACAATCTGCCCTCTTTTGAAGTCGGATATGTCTCCCATTATAGCGCTCTGCACAGACAATTTGAAGCTTACTATCGAACTTTTCTACTGGAGTGACTACCAAGACCTCTGACACGTGATTCATTGATATGCATACGATTAATTCAGTATGGTTCTATTCAGCCCTGGGGGTATACAGTGCTATTTGCGAAGGTGTTTCAGTTTCAATGTCCAATACCTGTATTATATTTGTCATGTTTACATTTTCTGGAAATTGTACCTGTATGTCATTTGTTTACTTTGCTGTAACCCTCCTACCACAGGATTGGATTATCTTCAACCATTCACTGCAAAAGGAGAATACCATTTCTATTACCATATTACTCATTGGAAGCCACTTCTTACATCTTTGGATTACTGATCAATCATTGTGTGAGTGGAACGCCAAGTCTGTTCCTATTTTTGTAACCTTCCTCCCATATGGTTGGATCATTCTACTACCAATCATTTAGGAGGAAGGGTCCCTTCTTCATATAAATTACAGCACAAAATCCGCTAGTTTGACTGAAGATAGTTTTATAACCGAAACGCATATCTGATATATTAAAACGTTTGCTGAAGCATAGAACTTTCATGCCATTAATTCATTATAGTACGTAACATGGACCACTTAATTAACTACGTGACATTCACTACATAATTATAATTTAGGTTAAAAATTTACCTTTAGCACAGATCCAGTTATGAAATTACCGTTACAAGTAGAAGTTTCACGAAAATTTTCATCATTGTCATCATAAGTGATAAACATCTAAAGCAAAGAATAAAGGCAGTTGAGAATGCGTGGTACTGTACTACATTACAATAACGATGTTAATGTAGTGCATCATTACTCTATTCGAGAAATGGGTGATTCTGTTACAATTTTTTTTCGAATTTTTGGATTTGTTTGAGTGGTTGGTGCCTTTTTGGAGCTAGTATCACTGTCGAGGGTTAAAGACTTACAAAACCAATAAAAAATTTCCTTTTGACAGTGGAAAGAACCCTACTTAAATAATACACTGACTGCTCAATTGAAAGTGGGCAACTGCCGTAGTGGAACAACCTATACAAATTCGGGCAATAAATTGAATA
This sequence comes from Rhysida immarginata, assembly GCA_023313115.1. Lineage (NCBI taxonomy): Eukaryota > Metazoa > Arthropoda > Chilopoda > Scolopendromorpha > Scolopendridae > Rhysida > Rhysida immarginata. Next base: position 3,100 of record JAHWFO010065905.1, read on the forward strand.
TATTCGTTATAAATTAGCGAGACCATGTGCAGGTGGATTCATTTGGTGTCTTACCATGTGCTGAGGTATAATGCCACCATCAAAGCAGCTGAGCGACTTTCAATGTGAAGTATCATAGGCTGTAACATTAGTAGCCAGAAAGTGAGCCCTAAGAGCGGCACTGAACCTACCAAAGTCGACTGTGGATGCTATTATCAAGAAGTGAGTGGAAACGTGAAGGGATGGAAACATTGTATCATGGAGGTGGCCGATAGAGACTAATGTGTCCTGAAGCAGTTGCTATGGCAGAAGAGGGCTGTTCCAGTGGAACAACGGCGGGAGAACTTCAAGCAAGCAATAGGAACAACTGTTAGCACCATAACGATTCGTCAGGAGCTCCATGTCTTAGGGTATACCGGTCGGGCTGTTGCTCAGAAGCCTAACATCACCCCTGTAAATGCCCAGCGTCGTCTGGCTTTGTGTAAAGAGCGACGGTCTTGGTCGACGGACTGCTGGAAGAGCATCATGTAGAGTGATGAATCACGCTTTACACTCTACCAATCAGATGGGCGCACTTAGTGTGGCGATGTCCAGGCGAGCGACTGCTAACTGGGTGTGTGTCATCCTAACAGTAAAGTATGGTGATTAGGGTGTGATGGTGTGGTCGCATTTCCCACGTTCATTTGGACTTGGCCTGCTGGTTGTGATCGAAGGGAACTTGACATCAACACAGTATCTGGAATTACTAGACAATTCCGTGCATCCTACGTTGTGGCAGGATTTCAGTGACGAGCCATTTGTGTTCCAGCGCAACAATGTGCCGTGTCATAACGCCTGTGCTGGCAATGCCTGGTTTCCTGAGAAAAGGGTTCAGGAACTTCTATGGCCCGCCCAGAGTCCAGACCTCAACCCTAATGAAGATCTTTGGGATGAATTGTGCTTAGGGAAAAAGGCTACAATACGCACGATTAGACAAGCAGTAAATAAAGCGTCTGTTCCATACTACAGGTGTCCACTTTCAATTGAGCAGTCAGTTTACACACAAAATAGAGAATGCTAACTGCTTAGTGGGTGACCCGGATCAAAGGACTAAAATTTTAATTTTCACCACCATTTTAGTTATGTTCCAGAATAGTTAGGACATGTGTACCTATTGTAAGTTTTACGTACTTTTTAATGTCTATCCAATCTAAAGTGAAAACCAAAAAAAAAATGAAAAAAATTGGCAATAGAACGATCTACTTTGAAAATCCAGTAACGAAGTTCTTAACGTTACTGAAAATATAGCCATTTTTCAATCATAATCAATACCTTCAACCTTAGATAGATAAGTTGCAGCATTATGTTAAGGGTAATCCTCGTAATTTGTACGACACATACTCTGCTTGGGAAAATTGTGTCCTTATGAGTAAATAATATAGCAGTAAAACTCTTAATATATTTATTATAATTTTAGCTTTAGTTTACAATTGAAAAAAAATTAAAATTTACTTGGAACTGGCTACAAATTGTCATTTTCCTCATCATATCTCTTGCTTAAGCTTGCGACATACCGTGTATTGAAGTACTAACTTTCAGCAATGAACCGTTCAGTTATCCGAGCGACTCATGGCGAACGGAGGTATGCAGAGTCAGTTGGACATCGTAAAATCTTGAATACAGACCGGGTATTCAATACACGCCGATCTCGATTAAAGGCTGGGTGGTGTTTTAAAAATAGACAATCGAACAATCGAACAGCGCAGGGAAAAAACAAAAAACGAGAGGTCCGGAAGCCATGCTTCCATTGCCATACTCGTCCAGGTAATAGCCAAGGGAAGTACGCTGAATTAGGAAAGAAGCCAGTTAGGAGATGGTCGCCCCAATTTAGCTTGGCATCAATCGCTACTCCGAGGTATTTATAGTTTTTTACCCACTCGAGATCCTTTCCAGGTAGGAAGAGTGGCTTCGGGGGTTTTTAAGCTTTTATATAATGAACATGGCTTTGCATTTATCAACGTTTAGGTTTAACCTCCATTTAGCAAACAAGTTCTTACACTAATGTAAAGCATTTTGTAACTGAGACATAACATGAGCAGGAATGCGGGCACTAGTCATGATAGACGCATCGTCAGCAAACAGGTATAAATTGCACTTTGTAAAAGTTGAACGAAAATCCTGAACGAAAAAGTTGAACAACGCAGGGCTCACGACAGAGCCTTGGGGGACGCCAGCATTGATGTCACAAGGGTTACACACGGAGCAGCCAACTTGACACGAAAAGTCCTTTCCGACAGAAAGGAACTAAACAAAGCAATCAGAACGTCAAGAAAACCACAAGTAATCATTTTGTATCTCAGGCCGTTATGCCAGACCTGATCAAAAGCTTTCCGGACATCTAAAATAGTAAGACCACCGTACTTAGCGCAATTTAGAGGAGTGTTTAGATCAGCAACAAGCCTCTAGATTTGGAGTTGGCAGGAGTGACCTGGGCGAAAACCGAATTACTCCTCACGAATAAGATTGTTGGCCTCACAGAAAGCGTTAAGCCTCCTTAGAAAGACGCGTTCAAGAACATTTAATATCGTAGGTAATAAACTGATGGGCCTGTAGCTGACTGCGAGAGCAGGGTTTAGACCAGGTTTCGGTATCGTAACGATGACGGATTCCTTCCACTTGTCAGGGAAGTATCCATGTCGCCAGCAGTCATTTATGATCCTGGTAATAATCGAGATAACATTAGAAGGCAAGTTCTTGAGGGCACTGTTTCTGATAGAATCGATACCTGCTGCTTTCCTGGTTTTAAGACGCTTTGTGACGTCGGAGATTTCCTTAATGCTAATAGTTTCCATAAGGGAAGGAATTCGCTGTTTTAGCCCATAGGGTTTACACACATCGTTGGCAAGTCCATTACTTGAGCGACTATCAGGATTTTTTTCACAAGGCGTGGTAAATTGCTTTTCCAGGGAGTCGGCGATCAGTTGAGCCTTATCGCGATCACTGGTGACAACATCGCCTTCTGAAGTAAGCAGTGGCGGCAGGTTGATAGGTCTGTTACCCTTTAAGGTCCTTACAGTACCCCAAAGCGGGTTGTCCAGGACAGACAAGGACGTCAGTTGTCAGTCCAGGACCTTGCGTAGAACTTTAACCTCTTCCTGGAGCTTGCGAGAGAGCCTGTTGTACTTACAAGGGGATCCCACATAGCCTATCCGCTTAACAATAGAGTCTTTGTATGATTATGTACAACCCAGTTGCAAAAACATACAATCACTATACAATTTCAATCATCTTTATTTTTGATGCCATTTTGCTCCAAATTGAATGGGAAAAATATGAACTGAAGAGAATGCAATAGATTTCAGATATGTAAAAATAGTTTAAAAAAATATCAACAAAATTCACCATTTCATATTGTTATAACAAAACATTAAACATAATTTTAGTCTTTCAAAAATATCCAATCACCCAGACTGCCATTTCAAAAATTTCCAATAATACTCAGTATTTACACCTTTAGCAGAAATTACTGCATGCAAACGATCTGGCATGCTGGAAATCAATTTCTCACATTGGCGAGCAAATATTTTCGCACAGAGATTGGTCAGGGTAGATTTTAATTCCTCTCAGGTCCGTGGTTACTTCCGTCTTTCTTCAGGATGTGCCATAGATTTTCAATTGGTGATAAATCGGAACTGTTTGGTGGCCAATTTTTAAGCAGTTCAACTTCATGAGCTTGGAAGCACGCCATAGTTGTTCGAGCTCGGTGTGGTGCTCCCTCCTGTTGAAATATTGCTTGACCGTTATGATTAATTCTAGCAACGAAGGCAACAAAAACATTCCTTCAATATATCCTAATACTTTTGAGCATTAACCGTCCCTTCAATGAATTTTAATTGGCCAACTCCTCTTGCACTCATACAACCCCACACCATCAGTGGGTCAGAGAATTTTACACTTGTACTTAAGCATTCTGGCTTATATGTTTCATCTTTCTTATGAATAACATGGTTACCTTCTTCACCATAACAAACTGTAAATTAAGACTTATCACTGAAGATAACACTTTTCCACGTTTCTGAAGATTATTGAAGATGTTGTTTAGCTCAATTCAGCCTTTTTACCATTTGGAGACGTGACAGTAGAGGTTTGACTTTTGCAGTATAAAATCCGTAACATTATTCTTTCTGACGTCACCTTGAGACAGCAGTCAATTGTGATTTCAGATGTGGTAACATGTTGTTTCCCCTGTAATATTCTTGGGAGAAATTTGTCTTGCTTTTTTGATGTTTTCCTTGGTCGAGCAGTTTGCTTAATTGCGGAAGAGTTTCCTGTTTCTCTCTATTTTTTAATGATTTCAACAACTACACTTTGACATATATTTAATTCAGTAGCTACGGAGGGTTGATTCAGATAAAATGAGACGCCTTTGCAGGTTTGTTGCGATGGTGTAATACCATGGCGCCACCATCGGTTGTGTTCGATGTGAGAACCACGTTGTTGGACTATCGCCCGGCACCGTAATTTCCACTGAAGTAGGCTGAGTTTGAGGAACTCCATGGGAAGTTCGTTCCACACCTGCTGACACACTTTCCATAGCCCATCAACGGTTCTTGGTCGGCGACTTCCGAGCCGTCGTTTCAGGAGACCAGAACCACAGAAACCCAACGGTGATGCGTCAGGAGATTTTACAGGCATATGAGAAAAGGGAATAACTCGTATGCCCGTCTCCTGTTCCATCTTCCTGTAGTAAGCCACAGATGACTTAGCAGTATGGCTTGATGCCTTGATCATAAGGATCCAAACTTTTGGTTGCTCACCAGGGTACAGACGTGGGATAGATATCCTGCCGATATATGTGGTCCATAAGTAAGCTGCACTAATTTTACAGCTTCCAGGAACTCGACGAATCGTGAGCAGTCCACGTGAGCAATATCTGGCAATCACCATGAATCCCTTTGAAAACTTTTCCTTGCACCTTCGGACAAAATCGGACCTGGCCTTGCCCCCTCTTTCGCGATAGTAAATTGCCCTGGGTTTGTTGGTGTCATCGAGGTACACCCGAGCTTCATCCAAGGAGACAACCCACAACGATGGTTTTCTGGCGTTGTTGAATCGTTCTTGCACGTGCCTGGCCGACAGTCTGTGACCGCGCGCTTTATGACGTCGCTCCAGCCCAAGATTGTCATGAATTATTCTGGAGACTGCTGCCTGTGAAATACCTTTCCTTTGGGCTATACTTCTCTGTGTGTGGGGTTTTTCTTTCAGCACTTCAGACCGGATTTCTCGCACCACCTGAGCTGGGCGTCTTGGCTGGGGCTTGTTTCTGGTCTGCTTCTCTGCTCGTCCACGTTCATTAGATGGTCGCAATTTGTTCTTTTTGATTATTCGACCCACAGTAGCTTTGGATACCACAATACCATCTCGATTGCATAATTCCACAATGCACGAAAGACTGAAGTTAGCGTCGGAAAGACCAAACATATACCCTTCCCAAAAAGCTGTGATTTTGGAAGTCATGTTTCAGCAGAAATGTCCCAAATAACAGCAACAAGTGTATACAAAGCTAATCCCCATGAATAGTGGACGAGTCATGCAAATCACATTCCGTCAAGGTCATATGCGGCGTTTAAAGTCGTCTCATTTTATCTGAATTAACCCTCCGTATTTTGCGAGTAGAATGTTTCTGTAAGTTCTTGTCAACAATCAAATTGCGTACTTCATTACTTGTTGTTTTACCTCGCCCCATTTTGTTGTAGCAAGTGATTTGAGTCCCAAAAAATCACAGGAAAGCTGAGAATTTTTTTTTGTACGCAAGTTGGCTGATTAAGCTAACATAAAAATTAAGTACAAAAATGCAGATAAAAATTTAAAAATTTCAAGGCTTCCAACATGTTTCGTAATTTGGTGCTCTTAAATTCAACAACTTTTTGGTATAGTGAGCGGGGTCTTGGCATATCTTAACGTGTCTGTAAATGCCGACACCCACTTAAATGATGCATTGTAATCTGGAGACGAAGAAAAACGCTCTTCAAAGAACGTGTTTGGTTAATTTTTAAATACCTTGCAGAATTCCTGGATATTAAAGCGTATCTCTACATTAGATGGTAAACTCATTGTGATGGCTTGCTCCAAAGAAGTGATGTTGTGGTAAAAGAAGATGTCATTTAAATATGCTTGTAAAACAAGTTCAACTTCAAGTATGAAAGACGAGACCATCACATTTTTATCAGGTGTATTAATGTTGAATTCAATATTTTCCTCAATTTTATCAACCTTAAAACCAATTTTAAAAGGATTGTTTACAGTTGTAATGTTCTTGAAAAGAGCCGGGAAATGCGTTTCCTTTAATGCAACCTCTCATCGGCCTTGGAAACGTAGCGTACGCAGCAATCGCATAATAAAATGAGCGGTTGTGTTGGGCTATTTTTTGTCATCTGTAGCAGTATTCGAAGGTAAAGTAACGTAGAAATCCGTGTTTTCATGCATGTTAATGATTCATGAAGACAACTGACACAGTGTTTAACTTGTTAAACATTTAAAAGTTGCCTCTTGAACCTAAATGTTCATGCTGTCCAGGTAACCCTGCCATTTCACAAAAGCTTCAAAGACGCCTCGCCTTGTTTGCCTTCGAATAATTCTCTCGATATTGAAGATTTTGGCAATTTTCACCTTTTATAACTCCTGTTCATAGTATACTTCGGCAATCTCAACACCTTTGTAATCATTTATTTTATACACAACTGGCTTCCGAAATACGATTTTTGAAACTTCAAACACTTCCTCAGTCCAATTAGGTAGATAACCCTTATCGAATATGTTTTTCACTTTTGAAATACGCACGTGATCTTCGATTTGCAGCCTCGTTGTTTGGGGAACTGCTGTATAATATTTCCGCATTTTCAACCACAGAGCTGAGGCATTTCGATCATCAACTTCAGTTGGTGCAATACCCAGTGATCTGTGAACACGATTGTTGTAGCTTAGCGCGAGATCAGGTAAGACATCGTGTGTTGGAATACGTAAAATACTTAAACATCCGCACTTTTAAGGTATGGTTAAATCTTTCTGTTGTCGCTGCTTTTACATCGGATTCGGTTGCAAAGAAATGAATATTGAGTTTTTAAAATAGTCTTGAACAAGTTTATTTAAAAACTCTTTCCCTTTATCACTGTTCACTTTTAGAGGAACTAACTATCAGTGAAAATTTTTTGAAAGGCTTTCTGAAGCACCTTGCCTATCTTCGTTTTTAGTGGGACAACCCATGCAAATCGAGAGAAACCATCAATGCAGGTTTTTACCCATTATCTGTTTTGACAGACTCGATAGGTTCACCTGATCTACTTGAAATTGGTCAAATGGAGAAAAAACTCGCATATGGTAGCGTGGATAATGATACCGCAAGAACACCACTTAACCATTCACCAGTCTCTTTTTCAGAATGATTTATTTGTAAAGCTAAATCATGCACACCATCAAACCCAGCTGGGATTCTAGGAATAGAAAATGCTTCATCCATATCCTGTGATTAAATAAAAACTTTTTACAGTGCACAACTGTATTTATAAAGTTTGTTAGGTCAATTGTCAACTGAATAATTCATTAGATCAGAGTTGTTAATTGAGACAATGCACCAATTATCTGAAAATTAAAAAAGCAAGCAATACACTTTGAAACAGAATAGTAATTAAGTAGATAGTGTATAGCATTTTTGAAAAGAATTCGGTTGTGCTAGAAAGAAAAGATAATTAGTAATTAACCCAAAACATCCTGAGGCGCCAGTTCATTTACCATGCCTTCCTAAAGCGGATTGGGGGCATAGGTTTTTGTGAGCAAACTCACTTAATCAACCAGGACCCCTGAGAGCCAGGACCCTTGCCATCAACACCAGCAACCTGGGTATAAGCCCCACCCAAATCAAAAATTAATTAATTTTCTACCCCTGAACACCTGTATATGGCAGCAATCCCGTGATCCAACAAAAAAGATGGTGTCAGCAAGGTGAGTGACCACACCCAAGGATGGAATCCCAATCAAAAAAGTAATCAAACAGGGCCCCACTCCAAGGGAGACACCAAAATCAAGGAACATAAAAGGTAAACAAAAAATTAATTAATTAGTTACACCACAGTAATTAAAGGAATTAACAGCCCACTGTCCTAAGAGTACACGTGTGACGTCAGCTGTCACATGAGTTCGAAAACAGAGCGTCAGCAGACCCGTGAATAGCTACAGTCAGATATACTGCGAATAAAATTTGGAGGGGTGCCTTTCACCTTTTGGGAGAAATTAAAGCCAGGTGAGAAATTAAAGCAAACCCCTCCACATTCTATTCGCGGTATAGAAAGCAAAACTGGTCTGTTTCAATCGGGAGGTTTTGGATCACCCAGCCTACTGGCGTTACTTTCTTATATCTTTTTCTGTTTTCAGTTTCAATTGGTCACTATCGATAGTTCCAAAACCACGAAGCATAGAGTCGCCCAGTTGGGAACATTTCCAACTGTAGCATGTGATTTGTTGGCGACCAGTCAGACTTATTGTAAATATCCTCAATTTTGTGTTCAGGACACTTAGTATTAAGAAAGGATTCCTGCCCCATAGGTCAAAATTATATTTTTCCCATTTGGGTTGCTATAAAACCGAAACATAAAAAAATCATGAAAATGAATAACGTTGGTGAGGTAACTTCTCCCCATCCTTAGAAATTTTTAAAAGTACGTACCATTCCATAATCAACTGGACGTAGACTTCGGTCAATCGAATGGTTATTGACAGTCACAATATGGTCAAGTTTTGAATTTAAATAACCTATCATAAATTATTAGTATTTGTAGTGAATGATAATAGTTGCTTTAAAATGAAAAGTTATATTGTAAACCAATACTCACTGGCATGGATTTCAACACAAATGCCTGTTTTTGCATATACTCTGACACCTATTGGAATCTTAATGCCATCTACTCCTCCGGGTATCTGTAATAAAAAATAATTGTAACACAGTTCTTAGTTTAATACTGCACATTCATCGACAACTCACTATCGCCTACCATTTTAAAATAAAGATTTACCCAGCGATTATTCCTGCAGCATTTCTGCGGGAAAAATTTCTGAAAATTGAAAGTTACAGCGAATTTTAATATCACATACACTATGTGATCAAACGTTTAGGGACACTAGCATTTCTGTGTTGCATTTATCAGATATAAGGAATTAGTAATTGGTGGCACCCCCTTATTTTGCTCTAATGACAGCCTCCACTTTCCAAGGAAAACAATTTGCCAGGTTTTGATAGTAAGAAGCTAGAATTTCCTTCCATTCCTATCTCAGATTACTTGTTAGTTCAGTCACGGATGAAGAACGGCGTGGTCTGGCTCGTAGTTGACGTTCCAATTCATCCCGCAGTTTTTCAATAGGATAGAAGTCGGGGTTCGCGGATCTGGGATTATTCAGGATCCACTTTGTATGTCGCTGAGCTCTTTTGAACGATCCATATCTTAATATTATGAAGCAGATAAGTGTGATGCTATTTAAAAAATTTATATGTCATTATCATGCGATATTTGGCACATTTCATTATTTATGAGGGGTGTCCCTAAACTTTTGGTCACAAAATATAATCCAGTAAAAATCGAATGAAAGAATCTATTTATATTCAAGATCTATCTTCGACACGAAAGACAGAACCCAGCATACATTACACTACAGCGTTAATTTTTGGGATTAAAATAAAACATAATCATCAAAAGCATTACCAATCCCATAATTAATAACAATTTCGTTTGTAGATACAATTCCACAATGAGAAGAGAGCATGCTAGTGGTAATTTGACATGTTTATTAGATAAGCACTTAAAGAAGTAGTTAACATTTGGAAGGTAATAATAGTTCAGTCATTGATAATTACAATGTTGAAAACAGAAGGACATATCCTGAAAGCAACCCACACAGTCCCAAGTCGCGGAATTTTTTCGACTCTTTTGAGTCACGTTCACCCATCCATGTCAACAATGCTTAAAAAATAAACAGAAAGTAACAGTATATTTATTCTTGATAAATTTATAATTATCTGACATGCCACTATCTTGGTATTCTTATGGGCATTGGTTAATCACGTGCAATCGAATCGAGTGGGAGGGGGGATGAAAAAGCCTGAAAAGTTGATACTTGATGATCATATCGTCCAAATTTGAGAAAATTAATCCATTTTCAAGTTATCGTGCAGACCAAAGGTGCATGCTTAGAAGTATTTTATAGCTAAAGCTCCTAATAAGCGGACTAGTCCACGGAATGCAAAGTCTTATTTTTCAGACAACCCTTTTACTTTGTAATTATACAGGGTGATTCAAAATTCAATTGAAGCCTAGATTAATGAAATTAACAGGGTACATAACACTGTGTATAGTGTTAAAATTTTATCGAATTCTAACGAGAAGTTTCCGAATTACGCAGTCAAAGTTGTAACAAGTGCTGGTTAGTACTCACAATTGAACCCGTGTTATGATTTGGAATGAGTAACTCGGAAACTTCTTGTCAAAATTCGATGAAATTTTAACGGTGTACGCAGTTTTATTTACCCTGTTATTCCCCCAAATTTAATTATTCTAGGCTCTACCAGAACTTGTTGATCTTGGTAGCAGCATTTTTATTTCTGATCAAATATCAATTATCATTCAAATTCGGACCCATGTTCATATGAACTTTTTTGCTTAGAATCACCCTAAAACTTTGTACATTGAATTTTGAATCACCCTGTATAAACACCTGAATGAAACATTAATCAATTCAATTCAATTCAATTTATTTTTTCCAATTAAAGAATGGGAAAACGAGGTTGGGACAGCCAATAGGCCAACAAACGCCCCGTAAAGAAAACATATAAAACAATACAAAAGTCACAAATCACAAATTAAATAAGTGAAATAAAAGATGTTATATAATTTTTTAAGAAGCCATCATGATAAGAAAATAAAAATGGTCGAAAGCTATGACCTCGTCTACTACAATAAAAATAACAATATAAAACGTCAGGACAATCAATCTTTCCAGAGAGTAACTTAGTAACAAAATTAAAACACTCAGTTTGAAAAGGAGAGTCATAGTTCTGAATCTTTTCAATTTTCAATTCAATTTCAATTCGAATCAAGATAATTTTACAAAATTTACAAGAATCATTTACAAAAATTTAAATTTACTTTTTTACCAAGATTTTTACAACGATATGGTAATCAAATCTTTCCTATAATATTTCTAGAGGCCAATTTCGAAACCCAAATCCGAAGCCCTTTCTGGGCTTGTATGGATGTAAAAAACGGGTCTACCTCAGTATATACAATTTTTAAATAAATATATATTATTCCATTTATTATATAACGGAAAACATTTTTCGTAAGACTTCTTTTATCTAGTTTTGAGTTTACATTTTGTGTTTTTCCAATATAAAAAACTAGACTTAATTAAATTAAAGGATGTTAAATTTAACAGCCATTCTGGTACATTATTAAACAAGTATGGAACATAAAATTGCCTTTCTCGTTTTCCATAATTATTAAAAATTTGGTGTATGTCAAAATTTATATTCTTCCTTAAAGAATATTCTTGTTTTTTACGTTTTAAGTAATTTTTCGAAAAATAATTTTGTGTGAAAACCATATATTCAAATAAAGTTTCGATTTTTAAAATTTTTAATTCCTTATATTGAAGATCTATTGGATGTTCTTGTAATTTAGTGCCATATGTTATTTGTTTAATGATTTTATTTTGTATCTTAATAATATCTTTAAACTCTATTCCAAATTTATACAATAATAAGCCATAACGAATACGTGATTCAAATAACGAATTATACATCATTTTTCTAATGTAAATAGGGCAATAAGGACTGATGTGGTACATTAGACATATAACTTTATGTAATAGTAATTTCAGAGAGGAAATATGTGTATGCCAATTTAGCTGGGCATCAAAATACATACCAAGATATTTGAAATTATTGACATCATTTATTTTTGGACACGTGCATGCTGAAGATCTATTACAGTGTATTTCATGAATATAAATTTTTTCTTCAAAGAAATTTATATAATTCTTGTGGGGAATTTTAAATCTCATTAAATAGGTTTTCTGAATATTTAAACTTAACATATTACCCTGTATCCACTCAACCACGTTCATTAAATTTTGTTGTGTTATCTTAAGTGCCAGCTGTTCGCTTCTGTGCATAGTTAATATGGCTATATCATCTGCGTATAAATAAACTAGGGAATCATCAGCACAATTGGGTAAATCATTCATAAAAACATTAAACATGAAAGGACTTAAAACTGAGCCTTGGGGGATACCGCATTCCATTTGAGTCCTAGATGATATTTTATCCTTAAAATATACTATATATTCTCTATTACTCAGAAAATTTTTAATAATATCTAAAAAGCTTCCTCTAATACCGTAATTATGTAGCTTATATGTTAATACTGTATGATCTACCATATCATATGCTTTATTCAGATCTAGAAAGACCAAAGTAGCAAATAACCCTTTGTGAAATGCATAGCTTAGTTTGTCATTCAGATCTAAAAGGAGGGTTTGGGTAGAGATCCCTCTTCTGAAACCATAGAGTTCCTTATGGAATATATTATATTTACTAAAAAAAATTTCTAGTTTTTCCTTTATCCAGTATTCTAATATTTTCATCAAATATGATGATATTGCAATAGGTCTGTAATTGTTTAGGTCCTCCTTATTACCTTTTTTATGTATAGGTCTTATTTTGATTCTTTTCATTGCATTGGGAATATTTTTATTTTTTAATATTGCACTATATAGATGTTTTAAAGGTTTTAGTAGAGTTTTTAAATTAGTCTTAATATCTCTCGGTCGAATCCTATCGATCCCTGGGCCTTTATTAATAGGTAATTTATTTACTATTCTTTACTATATCCGTTTCCTCTATGTCATCTAGTATTATCGTATTGCATACACTTTCGTCTCTTATAACATGTTGGTCAGTCTTCAGTAAGTTAATAACAATGAATTTCCATTTATAAAAAATGCTTCCGTTTTTTTCCCCCAAATATTTAACCATTGAATAGTTTTATTAATAATGAAATTTATTTTATATTATTACTAGCTTAGGTACCCGGCGCTGCCCGGGAGAATTACAGTTGTAGGTTAAACAGAACAACATCAAGAAATTAAATAATAAATTAGTTTTCAGTAATTCAGTATGCTTGTTGTTGATTTGAAGTGCTGAGTTCACGTATGCTTTATTATCGGTAATGTCGTCAACTGTCGCCCGAACGAAAGGACTGCTTCCTCTGCCACATGTCACTCTCTCTCAATAGTCAACTAACTCTCCATTATCTCCAGTTATTGATCATTTTTCAAGATGTTCAAGAAAATATTAACTTCAAAATCTAAGAAAGGCCTGAACAACAGGAAATGTTCGTACTGTTACAAATTCAATTTTGTTTTATAATTCTCAGAGGTGGAATGGAACCATCATTCCTAATAATCCTACTTATATTTCCCACTTTGCTTGATAACCCGGCATCACCGGGACTTTATTTAACCTGTTTTCCTGCCTCAAATTTAAATGATATCCATCTTCACCACCGGGGAGCATCACTGGCTACGTTAGACTCAGCTTTCTCTTAAAATTTCCCTTGAGCTTATCGTAGAAGCTCTTAAACTCTCCTGCTCTGACGAAGCTCCCATTGTTCAGATGTTTCCAACGCCTGGATAGCTTTTTATCTGTTAGTTGCAGACTTTCTCTAATCAATACTCGTTTTTTCTTTTTCCTTTCCAAACACACAAATTTTCGCCAAGCTTCTAAACGTTTGTTAAGGAGTTCAATGGAGATACGTATAACTTCTTAGCCTCCAACATGCCTTATCTATGTCCTGTCATTGCATCATCATTTTATGTTCATTGTTAATAATTCTTGGAAACGAACGTTCAGTCATCGCATCATCACCAACTCGGTTTCCAAAATATTCACATTCACACAGATTATATTCAAAATGTATCGGGGATTTTTTCAGGAAATGTTTGCATCTGCTATACTACAAAATAAGCTAATGATATCCCCAGGGCAGATTGGATCTCTTTTTTTTTTTTTATTAAATTTTACAATATCTGAATGTGAATATAAAGTAAAAACAAAAACATGAAAACGCTTTGCATTAATACAGTAAAAATTCAAAATGAAATATCGAAAAAAAATATTAAATGCTCTTAATTGATGGACCTCTCCAAATATGGCGCAGCTAACCGAATTAATTTCTTGATCAGGTGATCTTATTTTAGATGTACATTTTCGACAATACAAATTTCTTGTTGCAATTCCCACTCTGCTCTCGATGTCTTGAAGCAAAACTTGGCCATTCATCACTTTGTGTGGTCTAGCAGTCGCCATTTCTTCTGTTGAAGTATAACCCCTATCGGTTGTAATGATCTCCTTCGAAGCCCGCGACAAAATGCTATTGGCCGAATGAGCTGTAGGTTCTTCAGAAACAATGTTTTGCTTCACGCTTTCAGCCAGAGATTTCTTTCTCGACGCATATCGTCGTGACAGCGCGTCCGCTACTAGATTATTTGCCGCTTTAATATATTGTTATGAAATATCATAGTCCATGATATATTGCAGGACTGTTGCCTGTAGCCTAGACAGTTTGGGCTGGAAGAGCAGGTACGTTACCGACTGGTTGTCTGTATATGTTGTAGTCGGTACTTGCTGAATATAATTTCTCCATGTTCTGGCTACATGGGCTACTGCAAGTAACTATTTGGCATAAATGGAGAGTTGTCTCTCCTCTCTCCTGAACCTCCTAGAATCATACGCTACAGGCAACAAGCTTGCTACCATACTGCTGCATGGCGACCGCCCCTATAACCTCCTCGGATGCGTCGCATAGGATATGAAGCAACCGCAATGCATCAAAGATTTTCAAGATAGGGGGATTAGGAAGCATCGCTTCAATTCTGTGAATGCCTTCTTTTGCTCTCGCCCTCATTTAAAAGGCACTCCATTTTTGCAACAAGTCAAAATGTGGGGCTGTGATTTGTGCATAATCTTGAATGAATAAACTATAAAATTGGGCAGTGCCCAAAAAGGATCTTAACTGCCTCATATTGCGCGGTCGTGCCCAAGCTCTAATGGTGTTAATAAGCCTATTCTCACATTGCTTCCCTTTGTAAGAGAAGGTAAAGTCTAAATAATCGATTCTAGTTACACCACAAACACACTTGCTGCGTTTCAATAGGAATCGATGTTGTCGTAACCTCTGTAACACCTTCCTGGTGCGTTCTTTTAAGAGGCCCATAGTATGTCGTCAAAATACACTAAGGCCTCTTTATTTAATATTCCCCATACCGCTTCGTTAATAGCGTTCCTGAAGATGGACACGGCACCTTTTAACCCGAAGGTCATTACACGAAATTCATATGTACCTAGGGGAGTTTTGAAGGCTGTGTATTTGACGTGGGATGGCTTACTCTGATTTGATAATATGCTTGAAGCACATCCAATTTGGTGAAGTATTTGGCCCCTTCTAAATGATGAAAAAGAAAATCGGTTTGAGGGATTGCATAATTATTATTTCTAGTTATCTTGTTTAACTTACGGTAGACCACACACATCCGAAGGCCTCCATCTTTCTTCACTACAAACAATATAGGTGAAGCAAAGGAGGAGGTCGACGGATGTATGAGACGCTTGTCTAATAACTCACCGATCACTTTTTCCACTTCCCGCTCCTCATCTTTAGATAGCGGGTATAGCGGTGAATTAAAAGGACAAAATGATTGTTCCATCGGAATTTCATGTTGCGTGCCCCTGCGGGGCGGCAGTCCTGGTGGGAGCTCCTCCTTAAATCCACCCTGATATCCTTTTATGACTTCCTGAAACTGAAAATTTTCTCCATGAGATTTACTATTGGGTATAGAACATTTACGACCAAAAATAGCAAAAACCGGCACCTGGGGTTGTGTGTTCAAGATGTGCCATAGTTCTCCTGCTGACATCAAATTGACGCCAACTGTCTTCCACTGGGGCAACCATATTTTCTTGCCTTGCTCCATTATCGCGCATCTTTTGTTGTCCCAATTAAATTGGATATGCTTATCTTGCATCCATTGCATGCCCAATATAACGAGGAAGCTCTCTATACATACCACATTAAGGCTCACTTTGGCCTCGTATTTTCCAGTTTTAACAAGAACTAATGTGGCCATTTGGATAAATATCAGCGGAACACCCATCCGAAAAGGCTCACTTTGGCCACCTTGTTCTGGGGACTTATGTCCATAAGCTTCAACCTTAACTGCCGGACCATACGATCATCGATATAATTTGCAAGGGCGTCCATATCAATTAAAGCTTTCCATACTTTGCCTTTTATTAGCAGCTGTACCACGAACAGAGCATTTCTTGTGTCGTTATGTATAAAATTAATTGGTGGCGGCGGTGGCGACTTTGCACCTTTATCCGCTTTTTGACGACAAAATTTAGCTATGTGACCCATTTTACCAGGCAAAGCACTTCATGTTTCTCTTGTTCCCACTGAATCTTCCCTGTTTTTTGCTATTAATAGCGTCAATTTGCATTAGTATCAACGTTCTATAAACGTGATTGCTTCTTCCACTGATAAGTTTTCTTTTAGCTTTAATTGAGCTGCTAATTTGTCCGTCAGGGCCTGAATTAGTAAATGTAGCTGCTCTGAGCGAGATGAATCAACTAATCCGTTGATCAACTGTCTATAACGCCCTATAAATTCCTTGACCCTTCTTCCTTTGAGCTTAAGCTTTTGCAGCTCCTTTCTACGCGTCATTTGTTTTCCCCCCCCCCCCCTGCAAATGCACTCAAAAATCTGTTTACAAAAGTTGACCAAGTTAATGGTTCATTCCGTGCGATTATATTGGCGATCCACTTCGCTGCAGCCCCTCTTAGCTGTGCCGGAGCAATTTGAATGCAACTTTTAATGGGAATTTTTTTGCACGTAGCTACTAGAATCATTTGTCTGATAAATTCTTCAGGGTCCTCTTTTGGTAGCCCTAAGAAAGTGGAAAACTGTAGATTATCTACTGATTTTTGTAAAGAGGTCGGTTGCAATTGTTGCACCGCCTGAATTAACGCTTCAAATTGGGGAGGAATCTGGAACTCTGCCTCAGCATTCATAATGGTTTTATATTAAAGAAACCTGCAAGAGGTTAAATCCAAAAAATACGAGGGTGGGCTGAAAAGCAATGCCTCCAAGGCCTTAACACTTTTATTTTTTAACGAATTTAAAATTTTTTTTTCAAATGATGGCTTATTTTGTTCTCTTTTCAATGCATTATTCACTTTTCAACATAGTCCCCATCTCTGTCCACACACTTTTGCCAACGTGACACTAGTCGTGACATCCTGTCGGAGAAGAAGTCCTTTGGTTGTTTTCGACACCAGGATCGAATCGCGTCTTTCAGCTCGTCACCAGAGCTGAATCGATGCCCTTTAAGCGATTCTTTAAGCTTTGGGAACAAGTGAAAACTGCTGGGAGCGAGGTCAGGGCTGTAACCTCCGTGAACTTCAGTCGCTGCAACCCTTCTTGTGTTTCTCGACTTGTGTGCGGACGTTCATTGTCGTGCTGCAGAATAGGGTCCATACCCTTCCGAACTCGGAGCAACCGGGCGCGAAGCTTCTCTAGCGTTTGCACATACTGTTTTGAGTTGATCGTGGTTCCTGGTTCCAAGAAATCAAGATGGACAACACCCTGGAAGTCCCAAAAGATGGTCAACACGACTTTCTTTGCTGACTTGACAACCCTGAACTTTTTGGGATGTGGAGATGTTGCATGGCGATATTCCAACGATTGTAGTTTGTTCTCTGGGTCAAAATGATGTGCCCATGATTCATCCCCCCGTGAGAATGCGTTGCAGAAAAGCAGCCTCACCCTCACGCTCGTACCGGGCCAACAGATCCTGGCAAACGTTCTTTCTCTTCTCTTTGAGTTCAGGAGTGAGCATATGCGGTACCCAACGAGCACACACCTTACGATATCCCAGCAACTCGATTATGATAACGTGCACTCTCTGCTTGGAAATTTGGAGCTATGTAGCGATGTCATATTGCTTAATTCGGCTGTTGGAACGAATAATTTGATAGACACGAACTCGATGTTGCTGTGATTGGTCGTCCACTGCAGGGTTGATCAGCTAGGCTAGAGCTTGCCGGGTTTCGTTCTTTCACTAATCTTGCCCATCTTCTCACTGTACTGACATCAAAAGTTGCATTGCCGTATACAGCTGTCATTCGGCGATGAATTTGGACAGGATCGCAACCTTCAGCTGTCAAAAACTCAATCACTGCGCGCTGTTTCAGCCTGACTTCCATGTAGGTCGCCATTATGTTTAATTTTCAGCACACCTACACCATCTAGTGACATAGACATAAAGTGTTTTTGAAAGAGAAAAAACTTCAAATAACCTGTATGGACTCCAAAGCCTAATCCGTTAGGGAAAAAAATCGCTATGACACTGGATTTCTCTGTTTATTAAGAGCAATATAGATACTAAAATCGCTCACATGTAGCGACGCTTGCACTCTGACTCTTAGAAATATAATAGTAATAAAAAAATATCTATAGCAGTAGAAGTTGCGCTGAAGCTAATCTTAAAGTTCTGCGTTCTTACTACCAGCAATTTAGTAACCTAAAAAAAATTCTGTGGCAGTGGAAACTGCGCTAGTGCCTACTCTAGAGGTCCAGTTCTCTCCACGTTCTGACTACCAGAAATTTAATAAAACTTTCTATCGAAATCTACCCTGTCACGTATAGATTTAGATTAACGCAGTGGATTATGTAAAGATAAAATAATCCGGACAGGGTAGATTTAAATTAATAAAGATAGTTTATTTTAATGTAAATAAATGCCACCCTCTTAAAAGGAGCAGCACCGTTCAAAAATAATGAGCAAATGAAAGGTAAGCTACAATTGAATTGTTATTTGCAATCATTTATAGCTTCTTATAAATAGAATTGTTGCGACCTCAATCTTCACGGGGACGTCAACAAATTGGATATGATATCAAATAAGGCTGCCTCACTACCTTTACGTGGATAGCAGCGACGCTGATGCGTTTGTCATCGAGAAGACCTATGGATTAATATAAAAACAACATGTTAGCACCTTCTCAGGAAGATATGCGTTTGGTAGAACTTGCGCGAGCTTTATTGCGAGAGAGAAAGGAATTAGACTTACCTCGTATGGAGTCGGGTACACACAGCCGAGTCCTTCTCGGATATATGTGGATAAACCCCACGGGGCTATAATGGTTTCCTGTTGCAGAGGGCCTTGCTCCTCCTTGCACCTCTCGCTTCCTTCGGGAAAAATGTTGGCGAAGGATGTTACACCTGGTACGGCTACACAGTAACGTATTTGTAGGGACACTTGTAGACTCACTTCCACGTGACCGGGAACGTAGGTGATGCACACTAAACTTTGGAAGAGCACTTCCAGCTGTTGCGAAGAGGGGAATTGCAACCTGTTGCGTACTCTTCCTCGTACAGTCCTTAGACGAAAGTTTATTTCACTGGCGGCCGTTTCACTCCATTCCTTGTGACGGCGACGTTGGTCACATCCTCTGCAGTTGTTAGTCTCCATCGGAGGCCTCGTCCTCCGAGAGTCGGATATTCCTGTGGCGGAATAATGAGAAAAGGAATTATCGCAGCTCTGGTTCGCGGACGCACTCCTTTCCGTTCGTTTTCTTCCCTTCGAACCACGTGCAGACGCGAAGGCAGAGAACTCCTCTTTACTATCTTTCGGAAACGCTGCCTCACTTGTGTCTTCAGCGAAAATATCAGCTGGAGACGCGGCAGATCCGATATGCTTTTGTCTCTCCTTCTTCTTGCGTCTGTTCCCTTCAAAACTCCCGGGCCTAATCCCGTTACTCTCGCTCGCTCTCGTTCCACCAGCGCAACGCCCTCTCGCAGCGCTCCTATGTCTCAACCTCGGCTTTTTACGCAGACAAAAATTGCTAGCACTAGCATCGGATTGTTTTTGAGTCGCAGCAAGAGATGGCGCCTCAGTCTGTGTGCCTATCTCTGAGGAGAGCGTCGTCTGCTTAGACGATCTCCCTCTCCTGCCTCGCTTGCTACGCTGTGACTCCACTCCTTAGACGGACAGTATCATTGTCATCCATGAAGAACCCGTCACCATTTGGGTACAAATGCACCATTGCAGGACGGACTTGTTCTGCAACAATGTTCAGGTACTCTTTGGCTTTCACCCGACTGTCAAGGAATATCAGGGGACCCTTGCTATACCTACAAAGCATGACCCATACGATGACACCTCCTTCTGCAAGTTGAACTGTGTTCACAACATAAGAGGGGTCCATCGCTTCATGGGGCTCTGCCAGCCATTGGTGCAAAACAATGTGCAACGTGACTCCTCTGACCACATCACCTTTTTCCAGTCGTCTACTGTCCAGTCACATCGTTCTTTACACCACTGCAGGCGAACTTTCCGGTTTGTTGCTGATACCAGGGGCTTCCTCACTGGCATGCGACTTCCCAACCCTATTCGCTTCAACTCTCAGCGCATTATTCTGGAGGAGATGCGTTGCGATGATCCTACATTGAAGTCTGCCGTCAGTTGCTCCACAGTAGACCTTTGATTTTGCCGCACGATCCGTCTCAGACGACGTCGGTCCCTGTCTGTGTTGTTTTTCATCTACAATTCTGCCGTTTCGACAACTCTTGTGGATTCCGTTTCCACGCATTGAGCACCTTGGAGACCTGACCTTTTGAGATACCGGTCAGTTGTACTGTACTGGAAATCGTAGCTCCAACAAAACGGACTCCCACAATAACTCCTTTTTGGAACTCAGACAGGTCTGCTGTTTTCAACATTTTGCTCAACTTGAGCAGCTGCAGCTTGTTCCTGCCCTGTACCTACAGCTTGGAAGGAGCATGTACCTCACATGATTACATTCATTTGCATATCACAATCGTTTCTGACCTGTGACCCCGCTTTAGATATCAGTATAGTAATTCATCACGGGTTTCTAATTCATTGGCCAGTGTGCGTATTTTTCACAGTGCACTAATAAACACATAAGTTAAAACAAAGTTTCTGCTATTACTCGGCCTAATGTTGTAATTGGACCACCTGGTTCAATTTACACTACCGGTTGTGTAATTCGGACCGAATGCAAAAAAATATAAATTTCATATGAAACCCATATCATTATAGGATTCCATAAAAATAGTGCACCAAAAGAGAGCCCGAAAAGTCTAAATAAATAACTACATATTAATAGTGAATTGTAATGGTGACAATTTGATAGTGTAGTAATATAAAATTTTATTCATGATGTTGTATTGCTGCTTTAACAAAGAAGCGCTCATCAACTCCCAAGCATTTCTCTCTGTGTACGACCAAATTGCATCAACTTTAACTATTAACTTTAAAAGTCACAGTTCGTGACAAAATTCTGACTTCGGATTCTTAAAAACCATTAAAAAGTAGAATAGGAATGTCTGTAAACCCCCTCTCTATCTCTTTGTCTTCATCGATAAAATTGGGTTCAAAATTTTAAACGTTCCTCACTTTCAGGACCTCTATGTCCTGAACGGTTGGGTCAATTGAAAAAACACCAAGAATAAAACATTTCTCCAATATTGTGTACAATCTGAATATACCATTAAAATAGGGGTTCTCTTTAAGATTTTACAGTTACGTTCTTATAAGTGGGAAGGGTAATTTTTTAATTAATGTATTTCCCCCGCGAAATAATTCAGTTTTCATTTTAGACATTTTTTCGTACAATGCTTAGTTTCCGAGATATTCAGTTGTCTCAAGATAAATGCCTCACCCTGTATAATAATTATTACTAAATTCGAAGATGATTGAATTTGATACAATTTTACTTGTTCTAATGAATGTATCATTGAACCTTGTGCCACGAGGGAATCCCTCGAACATGTATGTCACAGATTTCCACCAAATTGAAATATGTTACTCATCTGAAGCTATTATAGATGCTTGCAAAATAAGAGAGTACGAAATTGTGTTTCTTTCAAAATAAACCGCGAAAACGAAAAAATTTCAGCATACATAGCCATACAAGGACTCCATTGTTAAAGCGATTAGGCTATGTGGGATTCCCTTGTTAGTGCATAGTTAAAAATGTCGAAAAATAGGTAAAACCTGCTGTTTTCTTTTGCATTGTTTTAATATTGTTTATTTTAAAAAACGTTACCACAAAAATTTGTTGTGCATTACTTTTTCGCTCCTCCCTTGTGTAAGAGGCCAAATATCTAGTGCATTTTCTCAAAATTCCATGCCTAAAAAAAAAAAACTTCTTGATTTCGTCTAAATATTTAAGAAGGATAATTTGTCTTTGTCTAAAATTAATATATCCTCTCTTTGATTAAATTGTAAATTGGATATAATTATCCATTGACATTTTTTCTCTTTTATATTGTACTCACAATAGCACAGGCCGACGATGAAAAAATTATCTTGAACGAATTTGTCGTATTATTGTGTTTTTTGTGCGGTGAATCCGAATCTGCTTTTAGATTTTATCTATCATGTCACAATGGCGAATTCGGCTGGCTGCTCTGGCGTGCTCCAGACGCGCTCCGGAGCGCTCTGGAGCTCTAATAATTGTTCGGCTGGTTGCTCTTGCTCTCGCAGAGCGGCTCCCACAGCGTTCGGCTGGCATTGCTCCTTGCGCCAAGGAGCACTCCTTCGCGCTCTTCCAAAATCGGTGGAACAGTGTTGCTCTCTGCTCGTCTGCAAAATCAAAATGGCTACCTCAGAGACTGAAATACCTCGACAATTACTGGATAGCTCTTCATCTGACAGTTCTTCCGATGAAGAAGACGAATATCTGGTTTATTAATGGCAAAACATTCGGAACGGGCGAAAAAATTCCAAAAATTGAGAATTTTGTTAATTTTGCCGATATATATACGAATGAAGATCTTTGTGTTATAATTAGACCTCGTACTCTATGCATTATTATGAATATTCCACATAATAAATACATGAATATCCTTGGAATAAGAGCTATAAAAATACAAATATACTTTCCCTATCCAAATATATAGTATACATCATTTTTTCAACATTTCATTTTATCCATGATTTATTACACTGCATTCGTTAAAAATTTATACTCCGTGAATAAAAATAATTTTTCAAATGAATTGTACAACACATTAACGGTAATTTAATAATTATAATAAATAATTATGTGGATATTTTTCCTTTATAAACTAATAGAGAACATAAAATAAATTAAAATAAATTTAACTTAAATTACATATATATTGAAGTATTTCTCCTGAATTTCTTCAACTCCATCAGGACCTTAGCTCAACCATCTCATATAATATTGGCCTTTATATGTTTTTTATTTTATTTAAATTAATTTTATTTTATCTCTTCTATTAATCTATAAAGGGAAAATATCTACATTACTATTTATTATAATATATTCTTTTTACTTAAACTATTTAATTTAATAATTAATTTATATTGCTGTCTTGAATAAAAATAATGTTGCTAGTAGAGTGCGTTGCCTCTAGACGAGTTTGGAGAACTGATAAAACAATGTTCGTCTGCTCCAAGCTTTGTTGCTGCTCTCGGCCAGATTGATCACGTGACTCGAGCAATCCCTTTGCACTCTCGGAGCAGTCAGCCGAATTCGCCAACAATAGACCCTTTCACAGTAAGGAGCACCACGTCATTGGCACATGCGCTGTTCTGCTTCCGGAGGGCAAAGTGCAGAGAAAGATTGGATAACGAATCCATCGCAAGCGCTAGCGTTATGTCTAACAACGACAAAAAATACGTTTGTTTTTAAACAGAAAGATTTATTAAAACTAAAGAAAGCCGAACTTCATCTATTAGCAAATCAGACATACAAAAATTGTACAAAAATGATTATAATTAAAAAAAAATAATATAAAAAGAAAAACGTGGCTACAACCAGGGAGTAGAGAGCAGATAATGCTACTGTCGTTCATCTCCAGATAGGAGGTGGTGGTGGCCCAGTTGTCTCACTGATCAGTTCGCTGTTCAGTGAAGTTAAGCAACCTTTGGCGCCTAAAGTACTGGTTGGGTGATAGCCACTGGATGAGAATGCTTCTGGGGCCAGGATCGAGGAACACAATTACTCGTATGTGAGACCCGTGCATTGGACCAAAGCTGGAAGCCCAGCAGCTGGGGGATTGCCACTAGCTGGAGCCCTTAGGGTAATACCAATGATTTCTATCTTTGTACCCCCTGGTGCTTTGGAAGGCACGTAAAGCCATCGGTCCCGGCTGCTCCTGTCATCTCGTAGCAGTCCTTATGTATCACTGTGATGACGCAAAATTCCCTCATAGGGAGTATCAATGCGATGACCAATCTCTTTTACCTGAAGAACTCTCCAGATATTAGTATGATTGATGAAGTACTCAATGGTCAGAAATTAAATAATCTGCCTAAACTGGGATTTATAGACATTTATAAATACTTCTATAACGACAATGCATTTACGTTCAAGGCATTTGATGAGCCGTTAAGCATACTGATGCAGATGTGCATGATTACAAATTTTTCAAGGTGAGAAAATCAGTTTTTTGTTTTATATTACCTAGATTAGTGCAATAACTGTAATTAATAATACATTTAAAGAATAAAAATATTTTACTGCTGTTTATTTGTGGGAAATCTAAAAAAAACTATGTTTACTGCTTTATTTGTGCAGCCGTTTTTAATTTTCTTGCCCTCCGGAAGTTCTATTGTTGATGCGCGTATCTCATTATCATGTTAGCGTGAAATCATCTATTCCAAATTATGCACATAGAGACTGCAATGTTACAGTAATGTGTGTGACGAGAAACAGCTGCAATGTTAAAGTATCCATATCTTAGGGCCAGAAGGAAATTTATCAGGCCCCAAACTCTGCATACTTAAAAGTGTTTTATTGAAAAACAAGAAATCTGTGGGTGAGAGATTCAGCATAATAGAAAGCATAAGAATCAGCTCTTAACATTAAACTTGACTTTTAAAAGTTATTTTTTTTGGCCTGTATAATTATAGAAACATTAAACAAAAAATACTTTGCATATCGGATAACCATCCCTGACTCACTTTACTGAGTATTCAAATACTGAATAAGTGGTCACACAGATGCTCATGGTCAGACAACCTTGAACGACACTCTTGAAAGGGCAATTGTTGATGCATCGTGACATCAAGCGCAGAAACAAGTTGAATAGAGGAATAAAGATCCGATCTGCAGAGTGTAAAGGTTATGTTAAGAAATAGGCTTACCACCCAAACAATAGTAAAATTTGAGAGGTTCCATAGCTCTTCAATCGTATATGAGAAATTATTCTGTTTTTTTAAATCAAGTAGATCCAGCAGTGAAGGTTTAGATAGTGACGAAATTTTCCTTATCCGCAAATATTCTTTTTTAAGAATGGTTATGTTTTCATTCTCATAACATATTCTGACATTAGGGTATTTTATATTCTTTTCATTTATCAGGTCTACCGTGGTTGATACCGGTAAAGTTAGATAGTGAAGAATTCGAATACGAATAAGTACAATCCATAAGCAAAGCAGAAAAATGCTTCGAAAGCAATTGCATTTATTAACATTTTTAAAAGTATTGATAATTTCGTGTAAACAGTGACGTTTCTGCATGAGATAGCATTTTTGTTTTTCTGTCTGCAAGCATCTTAATGTTTTCTCCTTGATAACATCACGAGTTGTTAAATTCATTCCCGTATTTTTGGTTTTAGTGAATGAAATATACAGATTCGCAGTTAATTGCACTATGGTCAAGAGCGACCATCCAAAATAGAAACCTAAGTTCCCTGCAATATCACAAATCAAGCTTATTTCATCATAAAATTTCACTTCCTTAAATATATAAAAACCTCTTGATGAAAATGTTATATAAGTCCAGTTCGTGGAATCTATTTCTATGGTGTTTGCTCTGAAACTAACAGTTTTTTCATCGCAGTCTTTTAGGCAAGAACATTTTTCTGCATAAATTTGAAGTTTCTCAGTGACATTATATAGACATTTTGGTTTCTCCATCTTTATTTCCACAGCAGGATGCCTATTCGGATATATAAAACATTTAAACAATATTAATTTTCATTCAAATTATTAAAGTATCATTTTTAATTATATTAAAAGCAATAGAATTTTAAACGTTTTTATTAGCGCTTTTCAATACCTTTAACTAGTAATCTTAAAGTGAAATTATTTTTGCATGGGCATGGCATTGGAAACAAATAAACAAGAACAATATTATTGGTATTTACAGATTCAGATTAAAAATTAACGTTTTAAATTTTTCACTCAAGAACCGTTGTATTACATTCCCAGTTTATGAGCATAAATGCAGGAGTTTGACAACAAACTTCTTTGCCCAGATGTCATTCGAGCTTCACATAAATTTAGTCTAATTTGCCATCGGGCTTGTATCTGGATTAAATTCTTAAGAGTCGTTCACAGCCCACGATTGATCTGATACACTATCTACCCAAAGATAATTGGACATTTTCGATTTTATACGTTTTGTCGAATATCTAGAAAAAATACTTAACGAATTATCCTGAAGCTTCAGGGATGTAAGGAGAATGTTACAACTCATGTATTTCAGAGAAGGGTTTGTCCCGAAGGCAAATAGGGGGCCAACAACAAATTGAACAAAAAAAATAATGTTTTGGATCTCCCCGTAAAAATTAATGCTTGAAACGCGTTGAAGCAGTAGCATACGATTCGGAGGCTTCTTTTACTTATCTGTGTCCATTTGTATAATAACAGCACGTATATGGACCCTTTTCATTAAGATGGTGGGCGGTGCACGCGCTTGCGCGGCAGCTGCTTCCGGCGGGCAAAAAACTACCGTTCGTCCATTTTTTCCATTGCTAGCGTACTTTTCGGCGAAAATGTATCGCCTACAAGATTTAAAAATGCTGAAAAAAGATGATGCTATAAAAATTTATAATGAAGTAACTTCGTTGACCAAGTCCTTGTAGGTTACGAAAGTCTGAAGCGATTGCAGAAATAATAAGCCACCAGGGCCGGCTCTACCATAGGTGCAAGTGGTGCACTTGCACAGGGCCGGCAATGTTGGGGGGTCGGCACGGCAAGGGCAAAATTGCATTCTGCAAGGGGGGGCAAAATTGCTAGAGCCGGCCCTGTAAGCCACCAAAATCAACTGGTTAACTGTAATCGCGTGGAGGTTGATCCCAACAACATTGCGCTTATTGTTTGCCAGCATCTTGTAAGTATTGATTTGCAGTACAATTCATAAAACAACACGAATTTGCTATCGGACGTAACATTTCGAAAAATATATGATGGTAGTTTATTCAGGTGTTTCGAGCGAGCAGTCAAACATATGAATGATGGAGATATTTCAGAGACAAAAGTTCGCATGATAAGTTCATATAACTATTTTTACTATCTTTTATTTTGAAAACATTTTCTAATACATGTATTCATGTTTTAAGATCCAAGAAAATGTTATAATGAGAGCTAAATGTTTAGGTTCTCAAAAGAAAAAGAATTATCTGTGCGCGTCTGAGTTACAACCGAGAGGAAAGGTATAATGTCCTACTATATTTGAATTGATAATTTTAGAACAGTATTTGAATTACATTTCGTTAGAAAAGGAGGAAAATGCAGCCGTATACAGGGATTGAACAAAATAATATGAACACCTTTGATTTTAGACGTTTTGTCGAATATTAGAGAAATACTTGACGAAATATCCTGAAACTTCAGGGGTATAAAGAGCATGTTACCGCTCATA
>JAHWFO010065907.1:0-14305 GCA_023313115.1 Rhysida immarginata
GCATGCAGTTCGTCCATTTTCTGAAATTGAATATTATGTTGCCCAAAAAAAAAAATTTCATTGACCAAATTCCTCAAAACGACATACACTCCCAAAAACACACATTTTAATGGAATAAGGTAAGGTTAGTGACAAAATCACAAAATCGTTAATATCTCCATAATAATAACATTTCGGATACATACATGGGAATGATTCTCATAAGTACTGAGGTCCTTTACTCAGTTTTTCATTTTGGACGTGTACCGTTGGTGTTCGGGAAAACTCAGATTTTTTATGTAAAAATAGATATAATTTTATTTGTAATTAATTATTCTATTTTTTCTATTCTTTAAGTTTTTTTTACTGTTTTGCAGAAATGATTGTTGAGTATATATTGTTTTAATAAATGTTAATTAAAAAATCTCCATGTGATTATCATTGTCTGCAGCTAATTGTCCCTCGCGAATAATTTTCGTGATCGCGAGGATGTGTCCCGCTATTGTTGATGTTCTTTCCGTGGTTACTGTTTTATTTTTATTTCAGACAGACCACTTCCAGCTTCTGGCTTGACCAGTCGTCCCTCCTTCTGGTCCTCCACGTCCTTGCTAGCCTGCAGCATGGCGTTCAACTTCCATTTATCATTATCATTCCAATGCTCTGCAAATTACTCCTACCCTGCCGTTCGATGTTTAGTTTCTTATTGAATTTCTTACTTTCTCGCGGCAGCCATGATTCTTTACCGAGCAGCATTGTTTTGCGGGTTTACCCATAAGGTAATAATGAAATTTCTTTTAATGCTATTTCAAAAATAACGCGCATAAGGGACGCCATGCTGCACATTTCAATTCTTATTCCCCATTAATAATTAATTATGATTTCGCAGTCTTTCTTTAGACATTAAATGGGAATTTTGAAATTTCTTTTTCCTTATTCTTTATAAGGAATTGGCCTGTCTCAATTCTTTTTTATATTTAAAGTTAATTCGCACAATGTAGCGATTAATATTTCTCGTTACAGTGTTTTGCTGTATTTAACGTACATTTAAGTATTTCTTTATTTTATTCCGAGAAATATTTTTTCTTTTGTAATTGAGATCACAATGCCTATTCCTCAATTAAATCATATTGTATAGAATATTCTTTTGTACAGAATTTTTGTATTTTATAAATAAATATCGCAATTTTTAAACCAAAATAAAAGTCTTTTAACGAGCCACGTTTACTCTTAAGTTTTGGGGTTCTTTCTTTTAAATATAACCCATTAAATTCTATTTATTCTGCTTCCCCCTCTGAACAGTTGGGACACCCTGCATATTTCTAAAAAGTATATATTTAAAGGCGGCAATTTGTCTTTTTGTCCGGAGCGTATATTACCTATCTTTATATTGCTAGAGTTCATAAAAATGAAATTCTGGATACTTTTTTCGATTAAAAAAAGGTTTCTTAAAAGCCTGTTTACAAGCATCGAACGAATAATAAACAGAACGCGAAATTCATCAGTGCCGTTGAAGTAAAATCATGTTCGATAATTTTATTTTGCGATATAAAAAAATTAAGCAAATTTATTAAGCGACAAATAACAGACATTTGTTTCAAAAAACGATTAAATTAAAGATAAAAATATTATTAAGTCATACTGCGGATGACGTTTTCAACGCTAGTTATCCATAACACACCGCTTCTGACATCATACGAGAACGCATAAGAGTCCTAATGAACTCTAGCAATGTAAAAGTCGGTAATATGCGTCCGGAGGGGCATGAAAGTTAGAGCGGGCTCTTATGGAGGATCCATTTATTCAATATTTTAACTTTTCCCTGTATGCGAAAATGATAATGCACAGTTCCCTCTGTCACTGTGCTAATGCATGGCAGGTTTGGCATAGATTAGCCGCAATAACTGCCTTCAGTGCATCTCCATCAACAGCAGTCCAGAGCGGGTGTTCTCTTCGACAGATTCATCTCCATGCAGGAATTTCGAAAACTAAAACTCGGCTTTTCATATTGACAAGGCATCCTGTGCATACGCTTAACATGCATTTCAAGATGTCTCAGTTATCTTGTGACAGTTTCAATTCAAAAAACAATGTTGCTCGAATTTTGACCTTTCATTTACCGCTTGTGACTATGATAAAGTAATTTCAATTAAGACTCTTCTCAAAAGAATAGGTATAAAGATGCAAATTTTTATAAGTGGTTCAGGCTGCTGAAATAAGCAAGAATTTATTAAATGACCTGGTATTTACCATTCTATTTGGAATTTCTTATCTTTAAGAATATCTCTGTATACATATCGATCTGTAATGTCATCTATTTGATGTATGTTGTCATCTATCCAGCATAAGAAAATGCTCCCACACAATCAGTGCGATAAATGGTAATTGTCTGTGTTGGCAATTGATGTGCAAGATTAAATCTTTCACCAATAACACAGTCGAATATTTCTTATCCCGTCACTGCCAAATAGTTGAAACTTGTTTTTATCAGAAAACAAGATTTTGCGCCACATTTTAGATGTCCATGATAAATGAGTATAGCAAATTCTAGTCTATATTTACGATTTTTGTGAAGATAAAAGGTTTCCTTACTCGAATTCCAGCATTATTCGAGCGGCGTGAAGCACTTTTCCAACTGATATTTACACTAAGTTCTTCATTAATTTCACAAATTTCATGTTACTATTACTTTCGCACTATAATGCGGTGCAGTCTAGGAGTTGTTTTGCGGGTCTGTCGCTTCTTGGCGAGTCTGCCCTTTCTGATAGATGGGCTTATATTTTGCCAATTTAAAGTCATTTTGAAATGGTGTATGCACTACAAATAATTATCCACATTTTGCATATATTTGCATGCGACGTAATAGTAATTGGCTGATCATGTAAATGGAATAAGCCGCTAAAATGGGGAGGGGGAGGGGATAGAAGTGATAGGTCTTAAACTTTTTCCCATCAAATATTGTTTTTAATTTTTTTAGAAAGCAATGCTTGATAAATAAAACAATCTATCAGCACCATTTTATTATTAAAATTTAGTTGTATAGTATCATATAATAATCCTGGACCTTTACTTCTTATCATTATTTAATTACCTAACAAAAACCTCTTTTTTTTTTGCCTTGACCAAGGATTCTATCCGAAACGTCAGCTTTTTTTTTCTGGGTCTTTCTATTCTGTGTCCAATTTGCTTTTTATTCCAGGTTTTTTTTGTGTCTCGTTCTTTTTCTCTTTTACATCCATCATTAATAAAAACTCAATTTTTTACATTTTTATGCGCCACCATGAAAATACACGGTTATGTCGGTTAAAATGTTTATACCCGTACATTTTCAGGTTATAATGTATTCAAGTCATAAGTGCGCATTTTTTTAGTAGGAAATAATTCTCCTTTAAATATAATTTTTATTTTTAAATAAACCATTTCTCTTCTCTTTTTTTAAAACAGTGTGCATATTTATACAGGGTGACCCAAACTTATCCAGCATAATTGTTTAGGAACATTGTATGGTTCAAATGGAACAAAAAATGTATAAACATTACATCTAGTTCGATAGTGTGTGAGATATTGACGTTTGTCTATTTTCGTTTATTTATTTCTAGAAAAAACGTAGGTTTACCTATTTATTCTTAAATATACTGTTCCTGTTTTGCATGCCAAACAGGAAGAGGAATCGTCGTAACACGTGTGAAAGGTATTTCATTGACTTGGCCGTTGATTTGAGCAGTTACTCATATTCTGCAACACAACGTCGAAGTTCATTATGGCGTTTATTTTCACAAATGAAGTATATGCGAACATTCATTTTTACTATGGGCTTCAGCAGGTTGTACGTGGATGCATTTCCTCATATGCGCAATCCACATCGAGAGGTGTTTTCGAGGGTACACCAAGACGTTCAGATGTCGATGTCTCACACACGATCGAAACCAGATATAATGTTTATAAGACATTTTTGTTCCATTTGAACCATACAATGTTCCTAAATACAATTATGCTGGATAAGTTAGGGTCACCCTGTAGAATTAAAAATTGTAGTTTTCCAAATAAATAAGTAAATAAAAATATGTTTGTGTAGCTTTAGTCTTAATTTAAAATTGAATTTAATTTCTATGCATTTGAACATAACGAATTCAATTTTGATAATAGCAATAAAATGTTCTTGTTGAGTAATGAAGTAGTAAATCTGTGACAAAAAGAACCGTTTGAATTACACAGGCCAACAAGAAAAAGCTTTTAAAAGTCATTTTTAACGTTAAGTCCTGATTCTCGTACGCTTTCTTTTGTGCTGAATCCGAATCTCAGATTTTTTTCTTTCACCCACAGATTTGTTTATCAATGAAACACTTTTAAATAATTCAGAGTTTGGGTCCTGATAAATTTCCTTGTGGCCCAAAAATATGGATACTTTAACATTGCAGTCGCTTCTCTTCACACCATTTACTTTTTACATGTCAGTCCCTATGCGCATAACTTGGAAACGTGACGTGAAGGACAAAATCTAAAAGCAAATGATTCAGCGCACAAAAAAAAAACCCCCACAAGAATAAGGCAAATTCATTCAAGATGATTTTTCGTCCTTGGCCTGAGTTATTGCAATGAAATAAATGCGACGAATTGGATCCGTTCAGCTGACTGAATGACAAAGTGATTTATGACAAAATTAGAGAATCGAGTTTGGAATTTGACCCCGCAAATCAAAAATTGTAAGTTTCCCGCTTCTCTGCTTGCATGCGACCGAAGATTATAACGAACGAACGAATCGTGTTGTTTATGATTTCGCTGGCTTTGTTTCGTCTGTGTTCAGACTATCCCATTCTTTCCGAGGGGATGATAATCGTTACGCTCTTCAGCTCGCATGCAACCAATGATAAAAAAGAAATCCTTATCGGCGAGCGAATTATCGACCGAAAACTGTCGAAATTTCTCGGCAATTTCCTGGTAGACTTTCGCGTTTTGTTTCTTCAGTTAAAATAACATCACGTCATTGGGTCTACCCTATTCGATGGGAAAACTGAGGAAGAAATTTTTAGCGTTTTATAAAACAAACAAACTCGAAACAAAAACGTTATCAGATCATTTCGTCACATCATTCACTATGTCCCAGAATCACTTCCCGTCACATCATTCACTTTGTCTCGCAGTCAACTAGACATGTTCCATTGAAGCCGTCCAATGAGCCGTCCAATGAGCTTGCAATGAGGATTGTGAGTGATCCACTCATCGAATTTTGGTGAACTTTTTTTTGTTTTGTTTGGAATTTGCTGTTGAACAAATGTGCAATTGGAATTTTTTGTGTATCTCTTAGGGTTTTCGAAATAGAATTTAGATGTGCCTTAATTTGCATATTTGAGATGATGAAAGGTGCTCCATCAGATAGAGCACCCTCCAGTTCCTAATCATTTCTTGTATTGGAATTTGCGTAACTGCATTGGTAAGCAAGATAGGAAGGGGGTAGCTGACTTTTAACTCACCCGGTATAATTTTAAAAAGAATGATTACCCTGCCTTGTAAAGATCTATGACAAATGTTGAAGGACATTTATCACAAAGGAATCTAATATTGATGACGATGCGGATACTTTTGAGGGGATTATCCAACGAATTATTGAAGATTGTATTCTGTAAATTAGTTGTAATATTAATAACCGTTTTCCAAGCTGGTTCGGATCCTCCACAAAGAAAATTCTTAATAAACAGAAAAGAATTCACAAAAAATGCAAACAAACAGGCGGTATTAAGTTTAAAAACAGTAGACGAAAACTCTTATTAAATTAGATTTTTTTCAAGTGACCCATCTTCCCATCTTAACTCGCGATACTAGGACGAGATTGGCTTTATTCGGAGCTCTGTCAGAAAATGTAAAGTTTCAAAACAATCCGACATCTCTCAACCTTTGGAATAATCATAAAAAATTATAGCACTAATTAGAATTGTGTTTTATGTCTATCTGCTAGTGCGCGAGCTTTAGAATTGTGTCACGCGTAAACAATGCAACGTGGCACGCTCATATCTTGCATGCGACCATATGATAGAGCCACGGAATTCTAGAAACTACCGTGAAGGCCGTGATAGAGTGAAGTACTTGGAGAATATAAAACAAATTTTGATGGCTAAAAATTTTTAGAATGCCCCTCGTCTCAAATCAATTTATAAGATTACGAGGTGCATTCAAGTTCTAAGGCCTCCGATTTTTTTTCTAATTAACTACTCACCCGAAATCGATGAAACTGGCGTTACTTCTCGACGTAATCGCCCTGCAGACGTACACATTTTTCACAACGCTGACGCCATGATTCCATGGCAGCGGCGAAGGCTTCTTTAGGAGTCTGTTTTGACCACTGGAAAATCGCTGAGGCAATAGCAGCACGGCTGGTGAATGTGCGGCCACGGAGAGTGTCTTTCATTGTTGGAAAAAGCCAAAAGTCACTAGGAGCCAGATCAGGTGAGTAGGGAGCATGAGGAATCACTTGAAAGTTGTTATCACGAAGAAACTGTTGCGTAACATTAGCTCGATGTGCGGGTGCGTTGTCTTGGTGAAACAGCACACGCGCAGCCCTTCCCGGATGTTTTTGTTGCAGTGCAGGAAGGAATTTGTTCTTCAAAACATTTTCGTAGGATGCACCTGTTACCGTGGTGACCTTTGGAACGCAATGGGTAAGGATTACGCCCTCGCTGTCCCAGAACATGGACACCATCATTTTTTCAGCACTGGCAGTTACCCGAAATTTCTTTGGTGGCGGTGAATCTGTGTGCTTCCATTGAGCTGACTGGCGCTTTGTTTCTGGATTGAAAAATGGTATCCACGTCTCATCCATTGTCACAACCGACGAAAAGAAAGTCCCATTCATGCTGTCGTTGCTCATCAACATTGCTTGGCAACATGCCACACGGGCAGCCTTGTGGTCGTCCGTCAGCATTCGTGGCATCCACCTGGATGACACTTTTCGCATTTTCAGGTCGTCATGCAGGATTGTGTGCACAGAACCCACACAAATGCCAACTCTGGAGGCGATCTGTTCAACAGTCATTCGGCGATCCCCCAAAACAATTCTCTCCACTTTCTCGATCATGTCGTCAGACCGGCTTGTGCGAGCCCGAGGTTGTTTCGGTTTGTTGTCACACGATGTTCTGCCTTCATTAAACTGTCGCACCCAAGAACGCACTTTCGACACATCCATAACTCCATCACCACATGTCTCCTTCAACTGTCGATGAATTTCAATTGGTTTCACACCACGCAAATTCAGAAAACGAATGATTGCACGCTGTTCAAGTAAGGAAAACGTCGCCATTTTAAGTATCTAAAACAGTTCCCATTCTCGCCGCTGGCGGTAAAATTCCATCTGCCATACGGTGCTGCCATCTCTGGGATATATTGACAATGAACGCGGCCTCATTTTAAAACAATGCGCATGTTTCTATCTCTTTCCAATCCGGAGAAAAAAAATTGGAGGCCTTAGAACTTGAATGCACCTCGTATTAATGCAGAAATTAAATCATCTGATTTACTTTGGTTACTTAATTTTAATTGACGTCATAATTTGCGTAAATACCTACTGTTTGATGAGTATGGAAATAATTTTAATGTTCTTCATTGTATTATTCTATTGATGTCCTTTTCCTGGATCTCCCATTTGGAGACCCAGCCTCCATTTTGGCAAAGAAAGTTTTAATTTAATTTAATTTAATTTAATTTAATTTAATTTAATATTATTGCAACAAAGTCGCAATTTCTTTTTTTATTTAAGTGATCTATAAAAATTAAGGATAATAGCTTGAAATAACAATATTAAATGGTTAAAAATTTTATTTTACATGAAAATTTATAGGTCAAATAAAGAATTCCGGGAACATTCACAGGGAACCTTCACCTGCACAAAATTTTGTGAATAGGAACAAGCATAGATAAGACGTACAGAGGGAATTTTTTTCGCGAAAGATCAAGATATTTTCGCGAATCATAAAAAAATTTCACATGGGGGTGGAGGAATAAAGACCTTAACTCAAAAATAGCTCATCAGAGGCAAACAATTTATTTACTAAAATTATTCGTCTCAATGAAACGAGTCTCTGCCTATAGTGACTCTATTAACTTTTATTCGCTGAAATAAATGCTACAACATTTCTTTACTTTTTTTTAACAAAATTATATCATAAAAGACTTAACCCATTTTCATAAAAACCATGTCAAGGCACAGTTTAAGGTTCCCTCTAACTGTGTATTAGTTTCCTTCGGTTCTACATTTTGCCGTTTCAGAGTAGTTAGCTGCACAAAATTATTTACATAGGTACACATGTAAAGAAGGATTTTTTTTATTTCATTGTATTTTCTCGAATCATGAGTTTTTAAGTCAATTTCAGAGAAAAAACCCACCATCAATTGGAATTCAAGTTTGGTGTATCCTGGCATTGTCTTCCTGGAACACTCCAGTTCGATCAGAAAAAAGAAACTCGTCCAAGAATGGAATGACCTGGTCATTCAGCAGATTCAGACACTCGGCTGCATAACTTTGCAGAATACAGACCAGACCAAAAGAAGCAACCCTAGATCATCGCACAGTCTCCACAGGCTTGGATAGTGCGGTTCTTTTCTTACCCTGATGCGCTCATCATCTATGAGGGTGGGTCTAAACGTAATGCCTCTATGGCTGTAATTTTTTTATTTTTTAACCGATTTTCAAAATTCTTTTTGTATCTGATACTTATATTTGTCCTCTATGTAATGCACTGTTCACTTTTCGACATAGTCCCCATCCCTTTCCACGCATTGCGCCAACGCGTAACTAGTCGGGTGAACCCGTCGAAGAGAAATTCCGGGGTTTTTGTCGACACCAGGATTGAATGGCAGCTTTGGACCCTCTTCTATAGCTCGATAACGCTCGCCCGCATACGATCCCCATACACCCAGAAGGTTGCAGCGTTTACAGTTCAAAGATGAAAGACTTCTCACCTTGCGATTTTCACCACTTCCCAAAGAAGAAAGAGCACCTTAAGGGACATGATTTGCGTTCACATAACTAGGTGAAAGATGCCATTCAATCCTCGTGTCGACAACAACCCCGGAATTCCTCTCCGAAGGATTCCTTTGATTATTCATGCGTTAGCACAATGCGTGAAAAGGGATCGGGACTCTGTCTAAAGAAAAATAGTGCATTATATAGAGGACAAATGTAAGTATCAGATATAAAAAGAATTTTGAAAATCGGTTACCAAATAAAAAAAGTTACAGCTTTTGGACCAACCCTTGTAGAATAGGGTAAACCTGGATTCATCAGACCTGATGACTTTTTTCATCTGCTCCATTCTCCAATTTTTGTCTCCTGGGCGAACAGTAATCATCTTTTTTTATTGTTTTTACTAAAAATCGGATATCTTGTGGCAGAGCAGTTGCTTAGTTACAGTCCTTAAAGTTTCGTCACATTGTGCGGATGGATAAGCTTTTGATTTCCTTGTTAAACTTTTCTGTCAGGTCTAATGTACAATTTCTTAGGTTTTTCCTTCATCATGCGTCTTAATGATCTCCAGTCACGATTAGTCAGAATTTTTTTCCGATCACAGTTACTACTCGGGGTTGATGATTCAGATCTTTCCTTCCAAGGCTTTACTAATTGTTGAACACTTATTACTCAATCCCAGTAATTGCCGCAATCTCTTTGCTTGTTTTCTCTGCTTGGAATAAGCCGATAATTTGCTCCTTCTGAAACTCGGTGACATCTTTTCCGCGACCATGTGCTGCGTCCACATACATCTTTCTTCAAAACAAATAAAGCGATAAACTAATGCAGGACAAGATAAAGGAAGTATTTCGCACAAGACTTCAGTAGTATGCCTGTGACTGACTCCTTAGTATTTGTATATTGAATATTCGACGGCGAGTTTATTTTGG
Organism: Rhysida immarginata; assembly: GCA_023313115.1. Lineage (NCBI taxonomy): Eukaryota > Metazoa > Arthropoda > Chilopoda > Scolopendromorpha > Scolopendridae > Rhysida > Rhysida immarginata. Next base: position 9,862 of record JAHWFO010065907.1, read on the forward strand.
GTAGGCAGTGTATCATCACCATCATTTACAACTATTATTTTTTATCCACTGCAGGATGAGGTCTCGTCCAAATTTATGAAGCACTGAAAAAGCATAGTTAATTTGAAGTGAATTGGCCAATAGCTATACTCTGGCAAATGAAAACTGCAAGCTCATCATAAGAGTGAGAAAAGATCCGCGCCAGAAAAGATCCACTGCACAACCTAATCCTCCAAGTAGGAGCTAAGTCATGCTGCTGAGAAACTTGGACCTTCCACGATTGTGCAATGAAACAAGGTTAGTATGAAAAGCATGAAGCCTCATGTTATCGAGGCCATGATTATGGTCATCACAGGTAAATATAAAACTGAAATTGTGTTCATTCTAAGAATCCCGCTGATTCCATCAGACACAGATATGCCATTTCAGTTCAAGAGACTGCAATTTCCTCTTAAGCTCAGTTTCGCTATGTCAATCAACAAGTCTCAGGACAATCTCTTAAGGTTGTTGGACTTGATATAAAGTATCCTTAACTTTCTCATGGCCAGCTATATGTTGGTTGCTGACGTGTTGACTTTCCACATAATTCTTAGATCTACTTTAACCAAAACGGTTTCACTAAGAACATTATTTATTTGGAAGCTTTGCATTAACTAATTCCTTCTTTTGTATGGGTTTGTGTTTAACTTAAGTTTTTTGCTTTGTTCAAAAGAATAAATACTTTTAATTAAAAACTGTTCTTGACAAGTTTTTTTCAGTTATATTAGTTTTCACTGTTTAGTTTTTAGATCAAACCCCGATAACGCGAAGCATACTATGATAAGATAAGGTGAGAAACTTGGATGCTATACTTTTGGGGTTTCACCTAATTAAATCATTAAACATAATTGGAACGTAAGTAATAATTAAAACTGGATTTAATTCTCCAAACATAAGCTAAAGCCTGCTAAACAGGATTTCTGTAAATGGATGTCGTACAGCTCCTGGGTAAGGCGGTGTTTCTTATTATATAAGGAAGAAGTGGCATGGCTTACCCAGGTCTTGATAGCTGTAGCTCGTGCTGCTTTGGCGGCGGTTGACTTATTGCGAATGATGACTTGCGCATATTTGGGTTCCAAGCGCTCACGGATGCATATACGATTGAACCAGATGTTCTGTATGGTGGCTGCGAGTTTCCTCTTGGTGTGAAACATCTTGGAGATGGATGATGAAATATCGGATACAGAAGGGATCATAATACTGTGCTTATTTACAATGTGTGTAGTGGCCTTACAGTATAAGAATTACAAGAATTACAGTATAAGAATTATAAGAATTTGGACAATAGAATTACCAAATAGAATAGAATAGAATAGAATAAATGGCGAAACTAGTTGGTAATTCTATCGTCCATGGTTCGTAGCGCTCTACAATTCACCTAAACATTATCTTGACATTTGCGAGCTTGATGAACTCTTCAGTGGTGACACTCCAGTCGTCCTGGCTGGTGACCTAAATGCCAAGCATCCAAGCTGGAACTCCAGAACGCAGAATTACAACGGCATGATTCTCTATAGGTACATGCAAGGTAGAGATGATATCATCGCTGCTGGACCTGTGGAGGACACCTACTACTGCGACCACTCCCCTAGTAGTGACGTTTTGGGCATCTCGCTCTTGAAGGGTTTCTTCAAACCGTACAATGTCTTCACGATTGATGACCTTTCTTCTGACCACAAGCCTGTGGCGTTGAACTTTGACAATGTTGACATAAATTTCCGAGAGGAACTCGTACATCATCAAGACTGGAAGCTCTACAAAGATATTCTTAAGGACTATGACTACCATCCCGACGTTGCTTACTGTACAGAGGACATCGATCAACTTGTTGATGACATCACCAGATGTATTAACAATGCCATAGAAGCTAGTAAGTATCCATCAGAGAATAAACCTTCTCATCGAATCCAACTCTCTCCTGGAATCCAACGCCTAATTGCTGAAAGAAACAGGACCCGTAGACTATGGCAACGCTATCGTGAACCTTGGCTCAAAACCAAGTACAACAGGTTAGTGCGAAGAGTTCAAAAGGAGATAAAAGAGCTTCGCGAGGCTAGATGGAATGAAAAACTCAAAAGCTTGTCGGCTCGCGACAATTCCATTTGGAGTATGGTTAGAGCTTTACAGAAGAAGAAGAATGTTATGCTTCCTCCACTCCGTACACCACAAGGTAACTATGTGCAAACTGATCAGGACAAGGCCCAAGTGATTGCAGATTCACTGGAAATGCAGTTTGTTACTCCTACCAACGATAAGCCCGAGAGCCAGATCATGTCTCAGCGTGTGGAAGAAGGTATTTTCAACTTTAATGAAGTCCCGCAGCATTTTACGAAGTACAACATCGAGGCTGGAGAGATCGCCAACATCATAAGTAAACTGAAAAAGAAGAAGGCTCCAGGAAAAGACAAGGTGAGTAATAACGCCCTTATGAATTTCCCAAAGAACTTTATTGACTTTCTCACCAATATCATTAGCGACTGCTGGAAATTTTCTTACTTCCCTGTGGCTTGGAAGAAATCTATTGTGTTGAGTATCCCAAAGCAGGGGCAAAATCCTGCAATTCCCGCGAGCTACCGACCTATTAGTTTGCTACCCTCGATGTCCAAGGTGTTGGAGAGAACGATCCTCGTCAGATTCCAAGATCACTGTCTAGCAAATGACCTTTCACGGGAAGAGCAGTTTGGCTTTCGTGCTGTCCACTCTTGTCCGATGCAGATATGGAGGCTCGTTGAAGACCTGAGCACCCCTCTGAACCTTTCCAGGTACTGTGGGGTGGTATTTCTCGATGTCAGTAAGGCTTTTGACCAAGTGTGGCATGAGGGCCTTGTCTACAAAATGATCAGAGACGGGTTCCCTGCCGATTTGATTTTGATGGTGAAATCCTTTCTTGATGGCAGATCCTATCAAGCCAAAGTTGGAGAAAATCTTTCCACACCCCGTCTTGTAAAGGCCGGTGTCCCTCAGGGTTCTGTCCTCGGGCCTATGCTATTTAATTACTTTGTACACGATTTCCCAAAACCCGATAATTGTAATCTGTATTTTTATGCGGATGACACTGCCATTATGATATGGGCACACCAGCCGGCTCACGTTATCACTCGGCTGCAGTGCGCCTTGAAGCAGTTCGAAGACTGGTTTAACTGCTGGAAGTTGAACCTTAACGTCGGAAAGTCCAAGGCTTTGTACCTCAATAGGAAGCTCAAGTATCCCCTAGATTCTCTTGTTCTGTTCAATAACAAACTGGACTGGGTGGACAACTACAAGTACCTGGGAGTTATCATTGACTCCAGACTCTCATGGAACCAGCATATGTCCTATGCTCTGAACAAAGCGAAGAGGGCTAAGTACAGTATCATAGCTCTTATGGGTCGCAACAGCGCTCTCAGCATTGACAACAAGCTACTTCTGTACAAATCGATTATCCGGACCATACTCCTCTATGGCATGCCTGCGTGGGCGACTATCTGTAAAACCAGATGGAGTGAACTACAGTCATTCCAGAATGTTACCCTGAGGACCATTGCCCAGCTGGACAGAAGGACGGTGAAAAACCAATCCATCCATTTGGATTTTAACATGGCCCATATCGGTAAGTTTATACAGGATCTCCTTTTGATTATGATACAAAAGATGAAGACTCACGACAATAAGCTTGTGAAAGGGATACTGGAGAACTCAATGAATATGAACTGGCATACGAAGTACCGTAAACCGAGGCACGTTCTTGACATCAATTTTGAAGATATTAGCAACGTCTCTTTCCCAGACAACTGGAAGATGTGATAATCTTATTTTTTTTTCCTTGTATTTTTTATTTCGTTTGTTTTTTTTGTTTCAGACAATCGTCAATCTTATTTTCTTTTTTGTATAATATGGAAGACCGCTTGGGTTGGTTAGGCTTCTTGACTACCTCAGTGTATTTCATTTGGTGTTTATTCTGGTTGGATGAGCTTTGTGAAAGCGCAGCTCTCGTCCCATCCTAACAAATGTACACTTCACTGTTCGATTGTCGATTGTTGTTGTGTACCTTGACAAAGCCGGGAATAAATGGCGAAACTAGTTGGTAATTCTATTGTCCATCTCTTATACTGTAAGGCCACTACACACATTCCATATAATATCTGCCGAAGGGTCATCTCCAGATCCTGAGAATATAGAAGTGATATGCCAGTTGAGAGCACCAGTCAATTCCAAGGAAGCTCATAGTATAATTGGCTCGATAAATTTCTACAGGCCATTTATTGCTAACTTCTTTGCTGTTGCCCATAACAAATTTGACAATGAAAGGGGTGTGCTTTTGGTGGGACGAGGCATGTGAGAAGGCATTTGCATATGTTAAGAAAGTATTTAGCAGTGAGCCAGTGCTGATTGCTCCAGAATATTCAAAGCCCTTTGTATTATCTACAGATGCATCAGCATATGCTGT
>JAHWFO010065911.1:0-10454 GCA_023313115.1 Rhysida immarginata
GACAACTTCTTCCCCTCCTGGCAGGAAAAAATTAAGAGTTGTCACCCATTGAATGTAATTTCTGATGAATTATATAATAAATAAATTATTATAATATATTTATTATATAAAGAAATAAATGGTCAAAAAAATGATATGGTATAAAATTTAATGTGCCTTACGCATTTCGGTATTACACCATCTTCGAAGGCCGTTATTGCTACAATCGACAATGGACAATCGAGCAGTGGAGTGAAGAATCAAATTGTGAGTGGTACTGAAGCAGAGCTCCCAAACTCACTCGTCACATGTATAGACCAGGGGAATTACACTGAGGTAGGTGAGAAGCCTGAAAAAACCCCGAGGGTCCTCCTCAAGATGATTTGAAGAATATTCCCCTAATTCTGGGGATAAAAAGGTTGATTGAAGATTGTCATTGAAAAGGGGGGGGGGGAGCCAAAAGCGAACTGGGCTATCCAAAAATCGGGTAAGATAACATTCCTGACATCGTCGAAGTTAACTTCCAGGACATGGCTGGGCAAGCGATTTTTTAAGCGTTTCCTGTAGTCAGAAGGATTGTGAATTACAGACACCAACTGATTCCTGTGGTTAAGCATCTTCGGGAGCATAGTCGTTATCGTATCCTGTACAAACTTGCCAATATGCGTCATCCCTAGATCCTCATGGACGACATTATTGTTGGCTACTCTACGATCCAGTTTCACAATTGCTCTCAGGGTAATATTTTGGAATGTCTGCAGCTCCTTCCACCTTGTTTTGCTCACAGAAGCCCAAGCTGGCATACCATGAAGCAAGATCGTGCGGATGATCATTTTGTAGATGAGCAGCTTGTTATCAATGTCAAGAGCACTGTTACGACCAAGCAACGCGATCAGACTGAATTTGGCCCTCTTTGCCTTATTCAGCGCGTAGGAAACATGTTGATTCCAGGTGAACCTAGAATCGATCACCACACCAAGAGGTTTCTGCGTTTGTTTGTGAAGAACATAGCCTTGCACTTGCCAACATTTAACTTCAGCCTCCATCTGTTGAACCATTTTTCGTAGAGATGCAGCGATTTCTGCAAGCGAGAGATGACATGGGCAGGAACACGGGCAAAGGTTGAGATGGCCGCATCATCAGCGTAGAAGTAAAGTTTACACTTGTCGGGTTTTGGAAAGTCCTGGATAAAAAAATTGAACAAGGCTGGTCCCAGAACTGATCCCTGTGGGACACTGGCTTTAATCACACATGATTGGGAGAGGGAGTCCCCAATTTTAGCTCGAGAGCTGTCTGAGAGGAATGAGCGGACCAGCATGATAAGGTCATCTGGAAATCCAAATTTTATCATTTTATAAATGACACCATCATGCCAAACTTGATCGAAGGCCTTGCAAATGTCTAGAAAGATAATGCCACCATATAGAGACTTGTTAAGAGAGTTTTTTGCGTCGACAGCAAGCCGCCATATTTGCATTTGGCAGGAGTGGTCCGTACGGAAACCAAACTGCTCATCACGAATAAGATCATTGGCAGAACAGAATTCATTGAATCTTTTTAGAATTGTCCGTTCTAGAACCTTAGACATAGTTGATAAAAGGCTGATGGGCCTGTAACTTGCAGGCAATGAAGGGTTAAGATCTGGTTTAGGAATGCTAAGGATAATTGATTCCTTCCAGCCAGTAGGGAAATAGGCGTATCCGTGTTTCCAGCAGTCATTAATTAGTGTAACGATGTCAAGAATCAGGTTGGTAGGTAGATTTTTAAGTGCATTATTTGTGATGGCATCCATTCCAAGGGCTTTTTTATTCTTGAGTTTCTTGATGATCTCGACAATTTCCATCGGGTAGATTGATCGCTCTATAGGAGCACGCCGTCCCTCATAAAAATTGGAGCACATATCGCGAACCTCGCTGATTGCATGCTCTCCATCAGGGGTGTCTGGAATTGGGGTGATAAATTGATTGCTAAGTGATTCAGCAATTAATTGAGCTTTATCTTGGTCTGTAGTAGCAAGAGTAGTACGATCTGGAGAAAACAGGAGTGGGAATTTCGTTTTCTTACACTTAAGAGCTCTAATCATAGTCCAGAGAGAGTTGTCATGAGTAGAGAGATTATTCAGTTTGTTCGTCCATTTTTGCACTCGTAGCTCTCTTACTTTTTCGTGGACCCTCCTAGAAAGCCTATTGTATTTTCTCTTAAAGATGGGATCACGTGTACGCTGCCAAAGTCTTCGGAAGGCATTCTGCTCTGCAATAATTTGCCTAATACTTGGAGGAAGATCGAGATGGTCAGGATATTTAGGGTCTATAGGGCAAGCACTAGCAGACATCGCATTGTTGATGTTATCGGTAATGTCTTTGACTTTATCATTGATTTCATTGGTGCTGGAGGCATTCTCTGTAAAGCCATTGCTAGTTTTAAGGAGGTCACGAAAGAGTTTCCAATCCCGCCTTATAGGAAGCCGATTCAGGATGTCCATATTTAAGCCATCAAAGTTAAGGGCAACTGGAAGGTGGTCTGATGATAAATCGTCCACAGTGAATATATTGAACGGTTTGAAGAGACCCCTGAGAATAGCAATATCCAGGACATCGCTCGTGGGCGAGTGATCACAATAATATGTATGCTTGATTGGACCGATAGCGACAGTGTCCAGCTAGTTCTGGATGTAACCATATAAAATAGCACCACTGTGATTAATGCATCTGGAATTCCAGTGAGGGTGTTTCGCATTTAGATTGCCTGCCAAAACAACAGGAAAATTACCAGAGAGCAACTCGTCGAGATCAGAGGGGTCAATGGCATGCCCCATGTTATTGCTACAGAGAGTTTGCTGGAATTTATATAGAAGGTACAGGATAATGAATGAATTTGATTGGTTGAACAGTTAATTCATAATAATAATAGATGATGTCAGAATGGTTCTATAATAGGTCTGCCTATTCCCCCGTATGCAATTCGCAAATCATTGAATTTTCTGTTGTAATTAACTGTTCAACCAATCAAATTCATTCATTATCCTTACCTTTTATATAATTTCTGGCATGGCCAGCAAACTCTCTGTAGCTACAACAGCCTTTGAAGATGGTCTAATACTGAAACGCGTAAGGTACATTAAATATTTCTATCGTCTGATTTGTTTTCCCCTAATTTATTTATCTTCTTCAGTTTCTTCAGGTAATTTATTATCTTCAGTTTGAATTAAATTTCATCAATTTATTTGTTGGTTTAAGGTAAGCATGATTTCTGACTAGGGAATCAGGTCGTTTTCTACCGATTGACTTGCTTGGTGGCTTCATTGAATTCCAATTGGATAACTTGTAACATCTTGACGGTTCAATTGGTAAGATCGGTGCCAGCAGTACGTTGCCAGTTGCTAAACTCACACCAGCCACTGAAGCCAGCTCTTAACACGTCTTAGCTTTGTGTTCGTGCAGAGTTATGATCTTCGTACATTTACTAGGTGTCACATCCAGCGGAGGGCAGTCGAATTATATTTGATCGTGTTTATAAAATCTGATGAAATACAGTAGCTGCTAACATAATGTTTAAATCAGTCAATGTACTCTGTGGGGGTGGGACAGGATTCTAAAATCTGATACAATACAGTTGCTGCTGACGGAATGGTTGCATCAGCAACATAAAAAATGATCAGACTGACGTTTCATGTTTGCTTGGTGTACAGGATTACGAGTAATGCAAAAAACAAGCTTTGTTTCAATTAATTTGCACAAGGGTGTAGGGTATATAGGTTGACCAAAAATATGTTACAACTCTTGTACAGGTTCCCACATTTGTTGTAACCTTGTTGTAACAGCTTTTAGATTGTATGGGCATGTGACTTGCATGTAGAAATGTTTTCGTTTCGTTTCTGAATGACATATTCAACCTATTACGTTATGTTTTTTTAAATTTTGTCTATAAATGAATACAAACCATGTTTGTAACCGAAAATGTCTCTTACGGTTTACAAGATAAATTTTGTATTTGACTTGATTTGCATAATCAGTTTTTCCAGAATGTCAACAAAGAGGTAGATCACCGTAGTGGCAATGTAATTTCCAATGTAACTCGAAAACGATTGACGATCTTTTGAGGAAGAGAAAGTTCAAAAAAGTTTTTTCAGACATAACTAATCTACATCCCATCAAAGATAAGTATAAAACCATATCCGTTCCTTACAATAGACTAATTATTAAAAATTTAAATTTAATTTTCAAACGATATAACATTTCTCTTTCTTTCAGCAACCCCAACCAAATACAAAACTTACTAAGCCACCCCAAAGATACGATACCAGATTTACAAAAGTCAGGCATCTACGTCGCCCATTGTTCGCAATGTCCTATGCATTACAAAGGTCAGACCAATCGCAGTTCATCCATCAGATTCAAGCATCATCTCCTCCACAGAAGATTCGGTAGAAACAGTCAATCAACCATAGCCAAACATACAATAGAGACGGGGCACGATTTTTCCATTGACAACTTAAATTTGTTACAATCTATCAAGAAAAAACACTTGCTAGATGCTTTCGAGAGCATGGCTAGCCTAAATCCAAGAACAACACGTTATCAAACTCTGAATTAGGCCCTATTGGAGATTCCCCTATAATTCAGTCGTGGTCTCAATTAACCAACCAATAATATTGTTTTTGATTTCTTTTCTATTATTGGTCTGCTTTGTGTTTCTCTCGCTATATAAACCGCTTTTTTCGATTTTCTAATCACATACTATCACATACTATCGAGACGGACACTGGATGGACGAACGAGCATCGAACAGAGTCATCATATCACCAGGAATCATCTAAGGGCTCTTGCCATCGTAGCCATCACTTAAGGTCGCCCAAAGTCCGCACCACACTGTGAAATTGCACCATTCTGGTTCCTTCACTTCTCATCGGGCTCAGATCAGTTCTGTTTCTGTATTTGTTCTAAATGGCGTCGTCCAAAGTTCCTGGACTAAATTCAGCAAGCCGCGTCCTGCAAGCAGGGGAAAGTACGAAAAGCCTATCGCGATGCATGTATAGATACCAGATTTGCCGCATTTGATCTAGTTATAAATGAATTGATCAAGTCCCTCTGAGGTGATCTCTTAACAAATTACAATAGCCTAGAATAATAATAGTTATAAATTAAAAATACAAATTAAATAAAAAATAAGATATAATAAACAAAAATAATTAATCAAAATCAAAATAAGACGGATAGAGACTATACTTTATCAAAGCAAATAAGGATAATTCTCTAAAAGCAAATAGAATATTAGAGAATTATCCTGAAGTTATGAAAGTTGTAATAACGGACGGGTTTATATATAATTTGCATGGGGAATAGTAAGACGGTATTGGCTGAAAAACAAGAAGAGAACCAATGAGATTAATTAGAAGAACTGTGACAGTTCTACTCGTGAAAATAGAGCCATTTACATTCTGCCAATAATAATCCGTAGTCATGGGAAACCCATCAAGGAGGTCCTGGAGGAGATCAAGACCCATGTGCAGCTGGACAAAATCACCGCCCACACAGATAGAACAGACACAATTAAGATTAAGTGTCATGATGAAGAGACCCACAAAACTCTGGTGGCTAGAATTAAAACTAGAGATGTGCTTAAAATTCAGCACTACCAGCTGAAATCGGAAAAAATGCTTAAATACGTTGTTAGGAATGTTGACGTAACCTATGTCCTTGAGTACTTCAGTGTTGACTTCAAAGAAGCTAATTACTTTCCGGGAAAAGCCATCAGGCTGAAAAAAGCAAAGGTCTCAGTGGAAATGCCAATGGTCCTGGTACTATTACAAAATACTGAACATAACAAAACGATCCTAAGCCTTAATCGCATTAGACCTCTAGCTGCTACCATCGAAATATTCCGAGGAAGTAAAAAGCCCTTGCAGTGTTTTAACTGCTTGCATTTTGGGCACGTCTCTTAGGGTTGCACCGAATCGCCCTGCTGCAACCAGTGCGCGGGCGACCACCAGTCTAGAGATTGCAATAATATTAAGGGCAAAGGTCCCCCAAATGCATCAGATGTGAAGGTCAACACACATCTAGCCATACGAAATGCCCAAAGTGCCCACAGGCTGGGAAATTCAAAGGCACCAAAACAGTGGATGGTAGAACATTTGCTTCTGTCACCTCCAGTTCTGCTAGTAAAGGAAAAATAGACCCTAATGAATTGACCAGCGTATACAGATGTGTGGGGTACTTATCGAACCTTCTCAAGGAAAAAAGCAAAGATTTGCCTCAGTTTGTCTCAGCCGAAACAGAAATTAATCATGGATAGACACCCCTATAGAGTAATTAAGCAAGGTAAGCTTCGTTGCACTATTTGGAATGCGAGGGAACTCTCTCGCAATCGCATAGTTTTACACGTTGGAATATTGATATTGCGTTTGTGTGCGAGACTCATCTCAAACCGAGTCACACCTTCAAATTGCCTGGTTATTCGATTTACCGCAAGGATAAACCCTTTATAAATGCTGTTGGCCCTGATTCTGGTGGGGCAGCAATCATAGTAAAACAGGGCATCGATCAACATCGGAATACCACTACTAGTTTCGTGGGAATGGAAGCCGAGTTAGTCATTATAAAGGACGTAGACCTAGAGGAAGTTATATTTATCTCCTTGTATAACTGAGCTCGATGATCTACTACAGGGGCCCATTCCAGTTATTATGGCGGGTGATTTGAATGCCAAACACCCACACTGGAATTCCAAATGTATGAACCATAACGGTTATATTTCCATGGCTACTTGATGAACCAAATTGATACCTTAGTCATCAGTCCTCTTGACGACACCTACTGTTGCGACCCCTCGCCTGTTCGTGATGTACTTGACATTGCCATCTTCAAAGCATTTTTTGTTAGCAGTCCCCAGGAAAAGGCCGCCTCACTAATTGCAAACTCACTGAAGAGTGAATTCACCACCCCCTTTGAAGATTAACTGGCTGGTATTGAGAACGCATGTCTAGTTAAAGATGGCTGCATAAATTATAATCTCATCTATCATGTACATAAACCACTCCATGTCATTGACAATGCGAGGTATCGAACATCATTAAGCGAGTAAAGAGTAACAGGGCTCCTGGTCTAGACTCCATCACTAATGGTGCTCTCAAGAATTTGCCTCCTAAGTTAATCTGCACGATTACTAAGATTTTGAACGATTCCTGGAACCACAGCTACTTCCCCGATGCCTGGAAAAACTCAGTCAACCTCTCTATACCTTATTGTCTAAAATTACAGGCCCATCAGCTTATTGCCTACTCTTTCTAAGGTCTTCAAATGCACAATCCTGAAGAGGTTCAATGACTTTTGCGAGTGAAATAATCTAATTTGCAAGGAGCAATTTGGCTTTCGTTCGAATCACTCCAGCCAGCTTTAGATTTGGAAGCTGGTTGAAGAGTTGAGCAGTCCTTTATTATTCGATGTACGGCGGAATTCTTTTTCTCGATGTCCATAAAACACTTTCGACCAAGTATGGCACGACGGTCTCATTTTTAAAATAATAAATTGTGGTTTCCCTGATGAGCTGATTGCCTTGGTTCGCTCCTTCTTGTTGCATAGATCCTATCGTGTCAGGGTTGGTAACTCCTTGTCTGACCCCTGTGACGTCAATGCGGGTGTTCCTCAGGGTTCAGTCCTGAGCCCGGTGTTGTTCAATTTTTTCAATCACGACCTGCTGAAATTCGCAAAGTATAATCTGTATTTGTTCGCTGACGATGCGGCCATCAAGACTTGCGCGAGGAATCCCGCACACGTCATCAGTCGCTTACAAAAGCCCAGTGCAAAAAATGGTTCGACACATGGAGGTTAAGCTCAACGTTGACAAATGTAAAGCTATGGTCATTACACGTAAACGCAAGAATCCTCCAGGGGCCCTCGCCTTATATGACAGGAATCTGGATTGGTTAAAGAGCTGCAAATACCTGGGCATTAAGATTGACTCTAAGTTAAACTGGAATGAACATGTTCAATATGCTCTTAACAAGGCTAAAAAGGCGAAGTTCAGCCTGATTGGGTAGAAACAATGCCCTTGGATTAGACAAAAAACTCTTACTCTATAAGGTGGTGATCCGCACTATCTTGCTCCATGGAACGCCTGTGCGGGCATCTAACTGCAAATCGCGATAGAAGGAACTACAAACCTACCAAAAAGTATCTCTCTGGGCCATATCTCAACTCGATAGAAGAGTTGCCAACAAGTACTCTATTTATGAAGACCTCGGTATGGCCCACATTGGTAGCTATGCCCAGATGCTCCTTAAGAAATTGCTTCTTAAAATTAACGCACACGATAATTTCTTGGTTTCCAGTATATTGGATCACTCTCTAGCCTTTAGGGGTTGCATAAGTAAACAAAGACCCCTTCATCTATTGGAAGTCAATTTCGATGATATAAAGAAGGCCATCTTCCCCAACTTCTGGATATCTTAGCAGCAGTTGCTAAGGGATATCACTACGTCAATCAACAATCTTATTCCTCGTCCTACCAGGTTAGTACTCTATTCTCAGGATGACTCTCGAGGGACATCAGGCTTCTCCTCTAACTCAGTGTAATTCCCTTGGTTACTTTATGGGCGAGTGTGTTATGGGAGCTTGGCTCCCGGACCGCTCGTGTCTTTTCACTACACTGTTCGATTCTCAATTGTCGTTTTCTAATCAGTTCACTTTGGGTTTTCCACGTGTTCTCCTTGGTTCCTGCCAAATGATGAGAGATTTGCTCTCGAAAAGCGCTTCCAGGTTGTATTTTTCTGTTATTTTTGTTTTTATTATTTTCTTCATTATTTTTGTTGTGGTGAAAGAGCCCTTCTTTACACTTAATCTTATATGGATGTACCTTAAACGAAATTGACACCTGCATTGCGGTCCCCCTTGATGACACGTACGACTGTGACCACTCTCCAGTAAGCGACATATAAGACATATAAAATATTTACAGTAGACGACTTAACCTCTGACCACTGACCAGTCATGCTTATCTTCGAGGGCTTAAACATTGATGTGAAGATACGGCTTCACACCAAACAGGACTGGAAGCTCTTTAAGGATATTCTTCGAGAAAATAGTATTATCGACAAGGAGGTTATCGACACCAAGCCATCAACACAAATATCAATGCAATCACTCGTGTTATCAAGGATGCTACTACTTCCAGTACCTCCACTACTGATCAAAAGTGTCCCTAACACCATGCCCTCCCTCCTTATATTAGCCATGTCATTCTTGAAAGGAATTCCTACAGGAGACTATGGCAACATAAGCGACTACCCTTTTTCAAGACTAAGTACAACAGGTTTTCTCACAAGGTCCAGGAAGAGGATTAAATTCTACGAACACTAAGGTAGAGCGAAAAACCGAAGTCTTTGTCTGTCCAGGACAACTCGTTCTCGGGTACTGTGGGGGTCTTAAAGGGTAACAGACCCATCCAATTGCCCTGACGAAGACATTAGTGCCCAAACAATCTGCTAAGTCATTAAGCGACTTAAAACCAAGAAACCAGCAGGTATTGATTTCATCTCTAACAGTGCTCTCAAGAACTTGCCTTTTAATATTGTCTCGATCATTACCAAAGCCATGAATGACTGCTGGAAACTTGGTTACTTCCCCGACCAGTGGAACGGATCCGTCATACTTACCATACCGAAGCCTGGTCTAAACCCTGCTCTTTCTGTCAGCTACAGGCCTATAAGCTTACGACCTATGCTATCAAAAGTCTTTAAACACATCATTCTGAAGAGGTCTAACAAATTCTGTGTAGCAAACAATCTCGTTCGTGATAAGCAATTTGTTCGCCCACGTCACTCCTGCTAACTTCAGATCTGGAGGCTTGTTGCAGATCTAAACACTCCTCTTAACTGTGCTACATATGGTGATCGTGTTTTCTTGGATGTCCGTAAAACTTGGATCAGGTTTGGCACAACAGCCTGATATACAATATGATTACTTGTCGTTTTTCGGATGAACTGATTACCTTGATTAGCTTAAACAGGATATTTCGTGTCAAGGTTGGCTGCTTCATATCTAACCCGCGTGATGTCCATGCTGGTGTTCCTCAGGACTCTGTCCTGGGCCCTACACTGTTCAACTTTTTCATCCATGATTTCCCGACTTTTACTATGTGGAAGCCTATATCTGTTTGCTGAAGACGCAGCCAACATGACTACTGACCGCAATCCTGCTCACGTCATATATCAGTTACAAAAAGCCTTACATCAGTACGAGAAATGGTTTGCAAAGTGGAGACTCGACCTAAATGTTGACTAACATTGGTCGTCCAAACCATTCTTCTTCATGGTATCCCTGCCTGGGCTACAATATGCAAGTCCAGATGGAAGGATCTCCAAACCTTCCAAAACGTTACCCTGATGACTATCGCCCAAGTTGACAGTAGAGTCCCAACAAACATTTCTATTGATAAACTTGAGAATAAAATGAAACTCTTTTTCCACAACGAAACAG
>JAHWFO010065929.1:0-16562 GCA_023313115.1 Rhysida immarginata
AATTAGTTTTCAATTCAGTATTTTTTTATTATTTATTAGGCCTATGCGTTGCATACATGGAAATTTAGACTGAAATTCTAGGATTTTATTATCACGGGATGCTATTATATTGTGGGGCAGGAGCTGGCGATAGATCATTATTGTACAGGGTGGAACAAAAGTCCGGGACCCCCTTTTATTTTTTGAACCGAAGTAGACATGTCAATTTTGATGAATCCAATGAATAGGAAGTTGTGGGTGGCCTATCCCATGGTGCACTTTTCATCATCCCAAATATGCAAATTAGGACACATTCAAAATTTATCTCAAAAAGCGTAAGGGATAGAGAAAAAAACCCAATTGCAAACTTGTTCAGCATAAAAAAACAAACAAAACAAAACAAATATCATCCAAATCGGACCAACCAATCGCCCACAATCACGTGGTGAAATACGGACCAACCCACACCACACATTGATTCTCCAGTGTGCTGAAACATGCCTTTTATTTGATTTTCCGCGGCATGAAAGTGAATGTGAGTATGGTAATTTATTAATTTTTTGATTTGCATGCTTTACATGGTGGAAATATCAACATTCAGTTTTCCTTGTGCAGTGTGACTGTTTGTAAGCTACAAACAGTTCACCACATGATTTCCATCGGTTTCTTATTCCAAGGTATTACTGCTATCCGATGGCGGGCTCCGGACTCGCGCTTTACGCCGCGATCTGCCCGGTTGCTGATCACTCGCGCTCGCGCTATTGCTCACAAATCCTTGTGACACGCTGGCGCTGGCCGATCGCAGTCTTGCCTGCTATCACTACGTTTACGTGCACGTTTCGATCCGGATCGACTTGAGTTAATCCAAAATTGCCTCGCGTTTACATGCATCTAACTCTAAGATGCCCTGTGGGTAAAGCTCTAGATTAGGAAAGTACGCCAGACTTTGCCATCTGCTACAGAATCCGCCATTGTTGGCTCAGTCGGCCTTATCACTTGAATTACGCTTCCTCTAAAATACGGCTGAAATGCAATTTTTAAAAATTTTCTCATTATTATCGTCTGGAAATATAATAGACAATCAATAAATTTTGTAATTATTGTTTTTTTCTTTAAATTTTGTTTTCAATTAAAATTTTCTATATATAAATAATAAGGTTGAGGTTATTTATAATGATAACTATAGTGTTATTTATATATCAAGTTTTTGATTTATTTACCTCAATATAATAATCCTTAATAACTTTTAAAATGCATTTGCATGTTTAAGTTTTTTATACTTATTTTTATCAAAATATAATTTTAATAGATTTTATCAAATTAATTTTTAGATTTATATCAAAAACTTCAATTTAATAGTTTATTTTAATTGTATTAAATAATAAAAATTATAAAATTACAATTATAATAATTATCAAATTATAATTTAATAAAATAGAAATCGTTAAATTGAAATTTTTGATATAAATATAATATTTAATTTGATAATTATAATTTGATAAAAAATTATTAAATTAAATTTTGATAAAAAGTATATATATAAAACTTCAATTTGATAGACAATTTGAAAATTTTTAATTAGGAAAAATGACATTTTGATAAAAAAGTTTACAAAAAAAAATTTAAACATGCAATGTATTTCAAAATTTATTCATTTATTTATTTATAAATATTTATTATGTTGAGGTATAAATCAACCAAAAACTTATTTTAGCTAAAATTTTCTATATTTTTTCTTTCAATCAAACAGCAAATTTAAACTCGATCCGGATCGGGGTATTTATATGCACGTTATTGGATTGACCTCTTTCCTGAGGCATGCTTCCCTGGTTTCAAACCACTTCTTTCGACTGGATTGAAGTCGATCCGGATCGGGAAGTTGAAGCCTGTTTACATGCCACTTTTTGCAGGATTGACTTGAAACTGGTCTTTCGATCCGGATCGAAAGTGTGCATGTAAACGCAGTGTATAAAACAGTATGCCCTTTTTGTTTATCCCCTGATTTGGACGAAAATTTGCGCGGCGCTCTTTGCTTCTTAAAGAAGTCCTCAATAAGACCCCTGCAACGATGGAGATTAATCTCCGGTTCCCAAGTGGCCTTGTCATATCCGACCCACTTGATCAAAAACTGGCGTCGAGGTTTTTTCCCTCGTACGTCGAGCAGTTGCTGGACCTTGTATTGACCCTTTCGAGGAAAGCTCTATGTAGGTGGCGGTAGCGACATCAGTTGGCCTCTGAAGCCCAGCCACACTTCCGGCGTCGCCATTTTTCCATGCTAAACAATACTGTGTAGTGAAGTGTTGTGTTGTAGATTTAATACATTTTTAAATGAATTTAATACAATTTTACCCCCTCAGTACAGAAATACGGAAGAATAAATATTTTTAATATTACTGTATTTATTTTAGTTTAATTACAGTTCAATTAATTAATACACGACGGTTAAGTGTTACTCTTGTTACGTTTGTTTTATTTGTTTATGTTACAAGCTTGTTTTCTATAACTGAATTAAAATAATAAAAAGTTTACGGTAAATTGACTAAAACAGGGTTATAATAAAAATATTTTTTTTTATTTAATTTAATAATTAAACTCCGTTTACACTGAACTAAAACACGCATTATATTTATTTAAACGAAGCGTTATTTAAAATCGGTAAAAATCCCGTGTAGCATCCCCTAATTTTCTTGGCTGACATCGATCAGCCCCATCGCGTTTATGTTCTGAATTTGTTATTGTAAAACACCTAATTAATATGGAAATGATTTATCATATTATCGAAATTATATTTTAAGAAATTTATGCAAGAAGGAATTACGAAAGTTTCGTGACGATGAACTTCAGCTAACGGGCGGTCATTCATGTCGGCCTGGCCGCTCATTATTCAACAAATGAAAAACTCTAAATAGATGATTATAATTATATACTCTTCATTAGATGATTATAATTACCTTGTAAGTGGGAAAGTAAAAGAAATCCTCGTGTATCGTGTCAAGGAGCTACAGGTGAGTGAACCAATTATCGTGCTAACTTTAATACAGTTTTACAAATTGGGTTCATACAGTTTTACATAAATTTCATACATTTCTAAATAGATTTAATACAATTTTAAATGAATTTAACAGGATTTAAATGAATTATATTTTAAGAAATTTATCCGGGAAAAAAAAATCACGAAATTTCCGTGACGATGAACTTCAGCTAACGGACGGTCATTCATGTTGGCCTGGCCGCCCATCATTCAATGTACACTGTCACGGAACTTTCGTTATTTTTTTTCTCGCATAAATTTCTTAAAATATAATTCATTTTATCGTATTTTATTCATTTAAAAATGTATTAAATTTATTTAGAAATGTATGAAATTCATGTAAAACTGTATGAACCCAATTTGTAAAAACTGTATTAAAGTTAGCACGATAAATCAATAGGCTTAAATCGTTCACTCACCTGTAGCTCCTTGACACGATCCACGAGGATTTCTTTTACTTTCCCACTTACAAGATAATTATAATCGTCCTTGGCGTAGAAGCATATTCGTTTCACAAAGAAATCGTACAGATCGAGTGATGTTACTGTAGGCCACGAATTCACGTCGTTCTTGAAAAACGTTTCTAACATATCACCCATGGGATCTGGCAAATTGTGCTCTTCAAACATTAATTTCTGTTTATATCGTTCGCTGGCTACGCCGTTCAAACTTTTAAAATATCTGCTTGACATAATTTAAACAGAAAAATCGCCTAATAATTGTATAAACACTTGTAATTTAAACTACACTGTAGTTACACTGTACTAAATGCTCTGAAACGGAAGTTAGTAAGGGCTGTCGTAGGATCGGTCACGTGGTTTCCTGTGACGCGTTGTTTTGTTATCGAAACGGTCAATACGTCAGGAAATTGGGGATCTGCAATAGGCCCCGGCGGTTTAGATGGCTTTTTCTTTTGCCTGACAAATTTCTTTAGGAAGGAACAATGAATGATTTTCCTTCCTCCCCCAGTTGTGTGGTATTTGAATTTTCGCCGACACTTTGTTAACAATATCTAAAATCTTAAATGGACCTATAGATAACGTGCGTATTATGTGGACATTACGTCACCGCTATATGCGCGGCTACAACTCGGTGAAAACAAGCGCGTCGTTTCAATTAGTTTCAGATACGTCAACGTGATTCCTAGCATACAGAATGGCTTTCAACTATTATGATAATTTGAATATCTCTGCCAAGGAAAGATATCAGTTGAAATTAAATATCTGTGGGCTGAAACAATGTCCTTATAAATATCCAGCTGGTATATTTCTTGACGATCCATGTGACTGGCCTCAAATTCAATATCATGACATAAATTATTTGATTGATACCCCTGGCATACACACGAAGGAAGCAATGAAAAATTACAAAAGTTTGGAAGGCTACAATCAATTTCAATCAGGTTAGTTGTATTAAAATAGTTTTTTATGTTGTAAATAGATTTCTAACAATTATGAATTTGTGCGTTTTACGTTTAATTAAATGTTCCTTTTATGATTGCTAAAAATTTCTAGAATGTATAATATTTTCATTTCTAGAACCTTAATTTAATTAAAAACACAATTATATATTCTTGCAAAGCAATTAATAGTAACTATTTTATTTATTAGGATGGGTACGAAAAATTTTACACTTTAATGTAACTCAGGACCTTATACTGCTGAAATCTGAAGTTACTCCGTCTCAACGGATAAATGAATCACCCCACAGTCCGTGATTAGTGATTTGTAGGAAATCTACTTCAGTAGTTTGTGCCCATTGCAATTGTATGGCAGGGTCAGTATTCATTTTTTTTTTAAATTTTAAGCTAATATGTAATATTTAACACTTTTGCCGGATAAACCGAACAATCTCTTAATTTCTTTGCTCTAATCTTTCAGTCTGGGTGAATCATGCTCGCACATCAGTGGTCTTCTTTTCAAGATTGAAGCAGCAGTTCGTCTTAGTTATGCTCAACCACGTTCATGTACTGAAATGCCATGCGAATGGAATAATGATTTCTGTAAAGAGGTTGAGCCGTCGCCCGTTAGCAGAATTGGTTTTTTTAAAACTGATGTTGTAACCAGATTTAAATCTAAAAAGAAAACAGCAATCATGAAGTCCAAGTCCAACCCTACTGACTCTGAAATTGATACTTTCTTAAATCAACTAAAAGAAAATCAGTCATCTGGAGAGAACATTCCTGTTGGACTCAGTAATTTTAAACAGTTTGGAGATAGCTTTAAAAACATTTTAAGAGATGTCAGGCCTGGCCCAGCAGTGAGAGTTTTGCCATGTAACTTAAGAAACTTGTTTAATGAAAAATTTAGTAAATTGTCAGAGGTCGATTTTGAAAAAGAAAAGGATAATGTTTTGTGCAAATTGCATGAGGAATTGTGTCAAGATAGTATTGATTATTTAAAATTGGTAACCGTAAATCAATCCAACAATTTAACTTGGCATGAAATGAGAGTTGGGAGAGTAACTGTTGCACATAGGATTTTGAGTGCAAACCTCGACTCACCTTCAGAGAACCTAATTACACACATTTGCAAGTCTGAAATTAAGCCATTAGAGATACCAGCTGTTAAATGGGGCAGAGATCATGAAGACCAAGGTCTGACTGAATTTCAGAATTATATGAAAACACAACATCAGAACTTTGAATTGCATAAAACTGGTCTGCGGGTACTGAAGGATTGTCAATATATTGGGGCATCTCCTGATGGCATTGCATCTGTGATTGTCATGGAAAATTTATTGTGGAACTAAAATGCCCATTTAAGTTTGCAAACGGGTCTGTGAATGACGTTTTTGCTGATACTTCATATTGCTATAATAACAAGAATTGAAGGAAACACACTCATATTATAACCAAGTTCAGCTCCAAATGCATGTGTGTAATATAGAGAAAGGGTTTTTCGTTATATGGGTTAAATCTGGGATCATTATTACACCAGTGTTTCAAAACCATGATTTTATTTCCACATTGTTACAAAAGATAAAAAAAAAATTTAAACAACATATTCTGCCAGAGTTATTGACTAGAAAAATCCAATATTCCAAAACTGAAATTAGCAATTCAAGTGATGATGAAACTTTGTACTGCACATGTAGACGACCAAAATCATTCGGAAATATGATTGGGTGTGACAATCCACACTGTGCGATTGAATGGTTTCACTTAGCTTGTATTAATAAAAAGAGGGCTCCGAAGGGTAACTGGTTTTGTGACTCTTGCAAGTAAAGTTGTAATAAAAAATAAAAGGAAGAAGACTTCATAAGGTTGTTTTATTGTAGTAGTAATAATAATGTAAATATTTTTGTATATAGTTTTAATAAATTATTTTATTTATATGTACTTTTTTGTCAAGTTTCTTTTATCTCTAGTCTAATACAAAGTAGAAAAGGGGAGGAAAACGAACCAGGGACTAGGCCTTTCTAACCAACTGAACTACCGTGGTCCAAATAGCGGAGTTTCACTTCCCTTTTCTATTTTGTTATTATGATATGTTTGAAGGGGGGTCCACCCAAAAGCCCCAACAGAACAGACACTGGAACATCCAGGACGCTCCTCCATATGGTATACTAGAAGCGAACTCACCCAATTGTATAAACGGGAAATAACCCATTGTTAGATTTTTTCTTTGTTGTGACAACGTCCACCGTCGCTGATTTTATATACAGGTATTGGACATTGAAACTGAAACACCTGGTAGAAATCCAAAATCTTTATTTAATAAGGTGTTGGGGCACCGTGGGCAGCCAGCACAGCAGCAACACGTCTTGGGAAGGATCGGTAGAGGTCCTGCACAGTTTGCACCCCAGACCATTACTGATCCACCTCCGTGTTTGACTGTGGGTGCCAAGCAGTCTGGGTTGTAGGCATCAGAGGGGCTCCTCCAGACGAATACCCTCCCTGTTGTTTGGAAGACAGTGTAGCTGGACTCATCTGAGAATATGACGCGTTTGAGGTCATCCAACGTCCAGGTTTTATGCGTCCGGCACCACTGAACCCGCTTGGAGGCATTTGTACTACTGATGAAAGGCTTCGGTATAGCAACCCTGCCATGGATGTTGGATTTATGCAGGTAACGACGGATTGTCTTCGTGCACACAGGTTCCTGGAGGTGTGTATTCATTTCTGCGGTGATTTCTGCTGCGGTGGTTTTCCGCTTTCGTGCAACAATCCTGGTCAATGTCCTGACGTCTCTTTCCGACAACTTCCGTTTTCCCCTGCAGTTGCTCCTCCTGGACGTGATTCGTCCTTCCTGTTCATATGCACACATCACCCTGGATACTGTAGCACGTGAGACATCACAAAGTGTGGCAGTTTTGGACACAGATGCACCTGCTAAACGCGCCCCAACAATCTGCCCTCTTTTGAAGTCGGATATGTCTCCCATTATAGCGCTCTGCACAGACAATTTGAAGCTTACTATCGAACTTTTCTACTGGAGTGACTACCAAGACCTCTGACACGTGATTCATTGATATGCATACGATTAATTACCTAGCAGAAGGTTCTATTCAGCCCTGGGGGTAACCAGTGCTATTTGCGAAAGTGTTTCAGTTTCAATGTCCAATACCTGTAAATGATGGATGGATGGGACTTTCGCTGGGCTTCTGGACGTTGAGGCTTTTGACCTACACTCGTTTGAAGAATATCTTCACTCTCATCATTTTCTTCTTTTTTTGTGCTTTTATACAATTAAAAAAATCAATTCTCAACGAAATGTTAGGGCTGAATGTATTATTTTTATTTGGACTCATTAAAAAAAATGCTATCACCTAAGTTCACAAGAATACAACAAGTTCTTACAATTTTATCAATGCTAGTTAGCTATAATTCGTTTACTTCCTGATGAAGTGTTTTGATATAATGGATAGATAAGGATCCCTTTAAAATGGTATACCTATTCCTCAGTACCCCAATGACTCGTTCAATGTGAATACGGACATTGGAAAGCTGACGAGATTCTTCTGTCTCTTTGGCACTCAATTGATTTTTACCTTTAGCGAAGATAGGCAACAGCAATTCAGCACAGCAATTAAGTGCAAAATCGTCTTTTAACCTAAACCCTCTGTCTGCTAGAATTTGATCACCAGGTAAGTGATGTTCTGCAGAAATGAATCTTGTAGACCTAACTAATTCAACATCATTAACCCTACCACCCCATGCAACGGAAACAAATGTTATAGCCCCAACTACATTGCAAGAAATAAAAAACTTTAATTGTGTTGTGCTTTTTATATAGTGAATAGGTTTGAGCTCGAGCCTTTAAGTTCTTGGGGCGTTCAATAAATATTTCAAAGCAATCTATTATAGATTGGATATTTTGCTTTAAAAATAGCTGGCAAAATTTTTGCAACATTTTCTCGGTCTGGTGACTTTATCATGAATCCAAGTTTACTTTCCAGCAGGTTTACCCATAACCAAAAAATCCTTCCAAATGATGTCCTGTGAATTCCTAGCATATCAGCTATAAACTCATTTCCTAGATTCATTCTCAACTTTACTAATGTTGCAAAAAAGCTTCTAGGGGATCTATTTCTGCTTGCTTAGTTTGATTTTTTCTGTAAAATTTGTAAATAAAGTTATATGTTGTTATGAAAGTCTTCCACCTTAAACCAGTATAAAATATACATTTTCTGTCATCATCTTTCACATTAATTGCCTTGAATGTTTTATTTTTGATTTCATTGCAGACAGCTTTCAGGTTGTCCCTTTCTCTTCGCAATGTATTCATCTCTAAATAGATTATCTCCCTCTCACTTTGTGAAATTGGCGCATGCATATGCAATTGATTTGAAGTCTGATTTTCATTTTCTTCCAGAATCTCATGTCCTTCATGTACGGAATTGTCTTCAGGCAACGGTGATATAGTAGGGAATTCTAACTCATTCTCTTGCATTGCGCCTTGATTAACTGTATTTTCAGGCAGCGGTGATGTAGTAGGGCACTCTTCTAACTCATTCTCTCGCACTGCTCATTGCTACGAAATGTAGCAGTATTTGATTTTTCTCTTCTGTCATGTAATCTAGAAAATCTGTTCATTGCTCTGCTTGCTTTCTTGTAACTGTTTTTTTGATGGGGGAAAATGCTTGGCACATAATCGGGGTGGTTTGGGTCTTTATTCGGTTTCCCTAAAATAACAATCAGTAGTAAAAATTAAAATTTAATTTAATTGCATTCACAAAAATTAGACTTATGTAGGACGTCAATTATCCGAATCAATTGGCGAATATCCAATCGAACTTGCATATAAGAACTCCGGATATAATAGCCACTTTTCATTTCTTCGAATAAGGTCCGGATATTAGATGCTTCGGATATATAACGTTCGAATGAACGACGTTCTACTGTACTTTTAATTTTAAATACTGGCAATCAAAGGTGATATTTAAAATTAAAAATTAAGAAAATATTAAATACGCAAAAGTCTAAATATCCCGCAACGAAAAATTTGTGACTTAAGGTTAGAGTCTACCTGAATCCTAAAATCTGATCTAATGAGGTTAGATTTTCAAAAATTTGTATAGACACTTGTAATAAAATGTTAAACAATTTACAAATATTTCAACCCCCAGTTTGCATTACCCCTTCCTCCGTAATTTAAAACTCTTCCAAATTTTACCATTTTTATGACATGCTTATTTCACAGAGAAGAGGTTTAAGTTTACCAAATTAGATGTAGCAATCCTCATTGTGTTTGACAATATGAACTGAAAGTTTTCCAGTTTTCCCAATAGTTTCATTTTTTTTTCATTAGAATTGGCTGTTTTACAAGTAGACTCTAACCTTAAGCCATTGTAATTTAACATCTGCATTATATGAATAATTCATAGCGTAAACTAAAATTGATTTTAGTTAATTTTAAAAATTCATTTAAAATATGTAATTATTTTGGATTACCATGCATTTATTTCATTTTTTAAGACTAATCTAACAAATTTCGGTTACTTTAATTAAAATAGCATGGTCATTTTCATTAAGCTGATGCTTATTTAATAAATAATTTTGGTTTGTGTATTAATTTTCTTTTATTTAATAAGCATGAAACGATACGATTACCTGATATAAAGTGGTCTCCACAAATAACAGCATATGCTTTTTTGGGGCCACATCCTTCCTATTTATGGCAGCAATCCACAAATTCCATCGTTCTTTATTTCGTGGAAATTCATGGAATAATCGTTTTTCATTTTTTAAATTGTGGTTCGTACAAAACACTACAACACAACTTTTCAGCATGGTAGTATCTATTCTTTATACTAACACCACGCGTTGTTTTCACCGAGTAGGCTGCACGTTATCTATATACTTATTATATAGCTTTTGCCCCCTCTTATGTTTAAAGTGCGACAGCCGTTTGGCCCACACTAACACCTCTTCCCCTATTTTCAAATTCCATTTTGTGTGCCGCCTATCAAAATCGCGCTTATATCTGCGGTTAGCTTTGTTAATGTTGCTCCTTGCTACCTTTAGGGTTTTAGCTAGGTGTTTAAGGAACTCATTCCCCTGTGGTGCACGTCCCGCGTATTTATTGAGCGAGGGCGGAATGTGAATGTCTCGGCCGAGGTCCAAATAGAAAGGAGACATCTTAGTGGTTTCCGACACCGCTGAGTTGATTGATATCTCGGCGGCTGTCAGAAACACGTCCCAATCGTCTTTCTCAACGTTAAAAAAGTTTCTAAGAGTCTGGGTGACGGTTTGATTTGTTCGCTCAGACTGACCATCCGACTGGGGATGGTAAGCACTGGCGAACTTTACTGACGTGCCCAAGGTCTTGAAAATATGTTTCCAAACTGCCGATTGGAAACGTACGTCCCGATCCGGAAATCCATGTATCTTAAATACTTGCTCGACTAGCAGGCAAGCAGTCTCTTCTGCCGAAATAGTGGTTTGGCACGGTAATAACCTCACTCTTTTAGGAGTTTGTCAGTCACCGTGAGCAATGCATCGTGTCCTTTCTTTGTGCGAGGAAGCGGCATGATGTAATCGCGCGCCACCGTATGCCAGCGCTGCGGTGGAACCTCTAATGGCTGCAGATTGCCAAATGGCTTTTGCCGTAGAACTTTGTTAACCTGGCATTTATCGCACCGGTTAACGAACTTGGTAACATCAGCAGCTAGGCCCACCCACGTATAAGACTCCGAAGCTTTGGATATCGTTTTAAAAATGCCTAAGTGGCCTGACGTCGTCTCGTTATGAACTGAAGCTATTATGACGTCGGTAATCTTCCTTACATGAGGTATCACTAACTTAACCTTGTCACGGGTCCTCTTATAAAATAACCCCCGTTCCGTAAAATAGAGATGCAATGGTTTGTTGAGGCGCTCTTTGGTAAATGGATCTTTAGCGTACCCTTCTTTTATTTCTGCTAACAAGCGTGGATCACTTATCCACTTGGACTCTAGCGCGGCCAGAGGTGCACCTTCTTCCTTACGCTTGCAACCGACCATCCCCCTGTTGCTTTTCGCCTCTTGTTTAATCTGGCCCTGCGCCCCCTTATGATGGGACTGTCCCAATACTGCCTTCGTATATTGCATGGCAACCTCTAATTTATCTGGAGCTTTATCTCGTAATAAGTTTGCCATGTCCCTTGGAAAGGCCTTGACATATAAGTCCACTAGTTGCTGCTCTCCGCACTCTGTTAGCTGGGACGCTAGTGTCCTAAAACAGGAATTAAATCTATAAATGTTTTGTTTGTTGAACGCCGTTTTAGATAGTATATTATATACTACCTGCTCGGTGCTGACTTGGTTTTTACGTCTAGCCATGCTATTCGCTGACCTGAGTCGCCCTCCTTATAACTCAGCAAGTGTAACCGCACGACGCCAAAAAGTTTCAAAGCTAGGCAATGACTATGCCGAGAACTGCTTGCTAACAACGCGCAACAATGGACTGAAGGGGTAATATTATGGATGAAAGAAACAGGATGGAAGACTCCTATGAGTCGTGCGTGAGTTTTTTTTCAGTGGCGCCCTCTGGAGCCTTAAGTGAAAAATACCGAAACTTTTGGTTTCGCTTTGCACGGTTTCTGTTTACACACGTGTTAGAGAAGAAAAGCATGGCAGCCTATCGCAAATATTACGGAGGTGAAACTTGCGCAGCCAAAAACTGTCAAAATGCTCGAGCTAAAACTAGGAATTTATCCTTTTTTCGCTTCCCGAAAGATCCAGAGCGGTAATTTGAATAGTTCATTTTTATTTGACATGTTAATTACAATGACAGTGATAAGTTGAAATAAATAATTGAACTATTTAAAAGATTTTTCCCAATAATTAATTTAAAAACAAAATCGTAAATTACACTAATTGACAGGTTTAATTAATATATATATAGAGGTAAATGAATTGTTGAAGTTTTAAATCCTTTAACCCTTTCAGTCCCTGTGTTCATTATAATGGACATATATGATTTTATGTAAATAGCTCTTAAATTCATGTCCAAGTATTTTTTACATATTTTTATTATTTCTAGGTTTTCTATTTATATATTACATTATAAAAATAATTTTTAAAGACACCCATCTCCATTGTGATGAACGTAAGTGGGTAATATATCGTCGTAAATCTCAATTTTAAAAAATAAGCACATGTTATTTATCAGTTTTCAAGCAAGGAAAAAATTCTGCCATTAAAAAAATTGGGGTCTGAAAGGGCTACATAATTATGTTAATTGCAGTTAATGATTGTTTGATGATGTTCAAATTTCGTTGTCCATAATTATTGTTTACATTCGATTTCGTTGTTTGTTACTTTAGTTGCTCGCAATGGATCATTAATTGTGATCGTCCTGATCTTGTAAACAAACAGAATCTATACCAAAAAGGCTACGTTCTCTGTGCGGATCATTTTGATTCGTCACAATTTATGAACCCTTTTGCTGAGAGGTAATGTGACAATTAAAACACGAATTTTAAGATGTACAATCAATAAAAATCAAATCAAATTAATTATTAGTATTCGTGTGGTGAAACCTAAAAAAAACAAACCAATTGATTTGCATGCATTTTGATTTGCATGATTTATACATTGTTTTAATGTATATTTTTAATGAATAAACAAACTTAAAACCTACTGCTTTTTTCTTAATTAAAAAACTTACACATTAAAAAGGAAAATTCTTCATTTCCAGTTTCATGTCACTAATTGAGCATTTAATATTTTTATCATTATATACATTAATAAAATTAATATCAAGATTTTTTTAAAAAATAATCTTATGGGCTTATGTGACGAAGTTTTGAAATGATATTAATATTCTCCTTTATTTATAGTAAACGGCTAATTTGGAATGCCATTCCAGCTTTGTTTAATGCTTCTTGTCAACCGTCTTGTAACACATCAGAGCAGCAGGAGAATGTAACAGCAGGGATGGATGAAGAGGAGGGGGGTGTAACAGCTACTGTAAAAAAAGTGAAAATTTCTCATTCCGTATCTTTGAACGAAATTAGTGAATTGGATTTTGAAACAGAAACGGAGCCAGAGACACCAACCTCATGTGATGTGCCAGAACATCCTTCGCAAGAAGCAAGCATACCAACTGAGATACTTGCAAATGTTGCAGAAACAGAAATGATGTCAGGAGACTACAATGTTTCAAGTTCTTTGGAAATTGCAAGCACATCATCTGGCATTAAGGAAGCATTTAATCTTTCTTCCGTGGCATCTACTTCAAACTTTGAGCTAACACCCCGAAAGAAAAGACTGAAGCGGCTTTTGCAGCGTGCATATTCACGAGCAAGCAGGCAGGAAAAAAGGTTCAATATGCTTAATATGAAAATTTCAAAACCGCAACTTCTGCAATATGCTTCTCAACATTTGAATGGCTATGCACTAAAATTTTTTTTAAATGCAAATAGACTTATCAGGAAAGTCTGTGCATGGAAGAAGATGGACATCAAATATGAAGAAGATGTGCTTGAAGATGTTTTTTCATGGACCAAAAACCTTTCGATTTTTACGCAAGATATTTCATTTACCTGCTGTATCAACCATGCGTCAGTGGCTACAAGAAATCCCCTGTGAACCAGATATTTAGGAAGAATACTTTGACATGTTGCGTAACAAGGTTTCTGCAATGTCTGATTCTCAAAAACTGTGTGTGCTCGTTTTGGATGAAGTAGCATTGAAAGCAGGTTTGCATTACAATCAGAGTCGAGATTTTGTTGAAGGTTTTGAGGATATGGGGAATTATGGAAGGACGAGACAAGCTGCGGACCATGCAACAGTTTTTATGGTACGTGGTTTGACTCAAAATTGGTCTCAACCACTAGCTTTCTACTTTGTTCGAAATGCCATGGAAGGAGAAATTTTAGCGAAAGTCATAACAGACTTAGTGTCAAAACTGTTAAGCATTGGACTGAATGTTAAAGCTGTGGTCTGTGATTTGGGCAGCAACAATCAAAAAGCCAGAAGAAAATTGAATGTATCATTAGAAAAGCCATATTTCTTAGTGAACAATAGTAAAATATTTTTTTTTTATGATCCACCACATCTCATCAAATGTTTACGTAATATGCTGCAAAAACACAACATCTTATGGAATGGACAGACTGTCTCATGGAAACACGTTTATAATTTTTTCAGAAACGAACAAGAAAGCGATTTAAGGTCTGCTCCAAAGTTAACAGAATCTCACTTGAATCCTGTTGCATTTGCAAAAATGAAAGTCAAATTAGCCACGCAAGTATTTAGCCACAGCGTTTCAACAGGCATGTGGTTTCAGATATTACTTCAGAAGCTGCCACCTGAAGCCATGAATACTTCAATGTTTATAGAAAAAATAGATCAGCTGTTTGACACTCTAAACAGCAAGAACTTCAGTGATGTTAAAAACATGCGATGTGCAATTAGGGATAACAGCCATCACCTGACATTTTTAGAAGAAATGTTGACCTTTTTTGGTCACTTACAAGTTCTTGATGTGAAGACTCAACCGCCAAGCATCAAAGGATGGCAGCTAACAATTACTTCTACTCTAATGTTATGGAAAGAATTGCGAAAATTATTCTACACAAGCTGTAAAATTCTTGTTGACATCTCGACTCAATCAAGATTGTTTGGAGAACCTTTTCTCTAAAATCCGATTAGGCGGAGGAAGCTGTGATAATCCAACAACAAAACAGTTTCAGTTTGTGCTCAGGAAAATTATTGCAGCTGGTATGATGTCAATGCCTGAAGGAAAGAATTGTGAAGATGATCTAGATGAGCCACTCCTCTTGTTTTGTGAAAGTGCAAAGCTTAGTAGCATAGAACAAGAGAATATTCCGGAACATCATTCTGAAGAAGAAACTGAAGAAATTGAGGAGCCCAAGACAACAGAATTTTCTGAAAATGAGAAAAATATATTGACCTATATCAGTGGATATATAGGGTGGAAAGTGAGTGCAAAACACTCTTGTGAGCCATGCAAAAGAAAGCTTATCAAAGATAACAGGATGATGACTTCAAGTAATGAATTGTTAACTATTTTAAAAGGATCAAAGAAAGTAGAACACAGTCAGTGCGGGGCCCTGCATCTACCTACATCAAGTTTCTCCAAGTGTGTGGAAGCGATGGAAACTGTATATAATGATGTAATTCCAAATGTAATATGGCAGGTTAATGTTAGGTCAACTGTCATCGAAAAATTGAAAATCGTGGTTCGTGAATATATGAAAGACATGTGTCATGAAACTTATGAAAAGGTAGTAAACATCTTTTTTCAGATTAGAATACATCATATGCTGAAAATCAAAAACCAAGAGCTTCGTGCTAAAACGCAACCACAAAGAAAGCAAAAACAATTAGCAACAGTTAAACATCTTTAAATTTCTTAACATTTCAGCGGTAATTTAACTAAAATAAGACACGTAGTTTCATAAATTGTACGCTTTTTTGTATATCAGTATCCATGGCAAGAGTGTAGTGAAAATAGAGGTCTTAAAAGTATGAAAATTTTGTTACATACGTGGGTTTCTTATGTAAAAAACAAATGTTGTGATTTTTTTTGTTAATTTTATTGTAAAAACGAATGTGTATATGAAGGAAGCATGGATGACATAAGAAAAATGATATGTGGTGACGAAACATAATTTTTTTTTAATTTTTTATTTAATTTTATATTTGTGAAGATTCTCCTGAATATATAATACAAGGTGTCGTTTTTTTTTTAGTAAGTACTGTTTTGATATATAAAAAAAAATCAATCAGCAAATCAGGCGGCCGTTTTTTATGAGGATGGAATTTAAAAGCTGGTCGCATGATACGTAAGTGCCTTAATGTAGGTGGAAATTTGTTGAAAAGTAGATTAAGGTCTAGGCTTTCATGTAAAAATTAAGGTGTTAAAAAAAATTGGTTGTATACTTGTTTTTTTTTTTGTTGTTGTTGTTGTTTGTTTTTTATGTGAAAACGATACTTAAAAAACATTTATACTATATTGCGTATATCATTGAGTTCGTTTGAATTTTTTTGTATTAAAGTTTTGATATATATATAGTTAATTATTTTATTGAATTAGTTTACTGAAATATTAAGTTGTGGAGTTAATTATGATTTTTATTAAATTACATACGATTCTTTA
>JAHWFO010065931.1:0-10616 GCA_023313115.1 Rhysida immarginata
TTTTATAAGAATACAATAATATTTATTACTATTAAGGCTTTATGAATGATGTACATTGTATTCAGTATAAAGTATATGTACAAATAATTCTATAATAAATTTGCCCATTCAGCACCTTTATATACATTATTAGCTGAAGAAAAAGTTTTCCTAATCACTGTTATAACACAAGAGGGAATTGGGCATCTGTTTCTTTTTCCAAGATAATGCCAAATCCATCTTGTAACAATTAGCTCTATTTGCCTAACCATGACCTCCTTTATTATTACAGACATATTTTACTGAATAGTATCCATTGTTGCTTTTGGCATTTCTTCTGTAATAATAAAGGCGGATATGGCCTAATGCTTGTCAACAATAGACGTTCGCTAACCAATCAGCCCTCTATGGCAAACTTTACGTCACTCGCAGCTTTCGCTGTTAAAAACGTTTTCTAATGGAAGAGGTTTGATTTCGCATATTTGTTGCCTCTTTATTAAAAAATTTGTAACTTTTTCTCTAAAAACCTGAGCCATTCTTTTTTTTTTATGCTTCATTCTTTGTGATTATTTATTATCTCAATAGCAAAATTTTGGGTGTCATTTGCCCTTTTAGGTCTCGTGGGAATATTGATGTTTGGGTGTAGGAATTTCCTTACTATGTGGCATGTGTTTATTATTATTACTCAATAACTTTATTCCAAAAAGGTAAAGGAATCCCATAACACAGCTGTAAAAACCAAAACAAGGGTTTCCTAAAATACATAAAAAGCCAAAAGGCTTAACACTGAATAGAACATCAAAATCAAGAATCAAAGTTTATAGAAAACAGAAATTTATACAATACATTCAGAAAGAGAGAAAAAATCATTATCAAGACATCAAAATTCATTATACTGAGTAATCATATTATTAATAAAGCCTAATTTAGACTTATCATAAAATAATTTCTTTTTTCTAGAGCGTCTAAAACAATCCAAATTCAAACATTCAAGTACTTCAGGAGCAAAAATTTCACCATTTAAAAGATTGTTAATAAAGTTAAAACATTCAATTTTATAAATTAGCATGGGATCAGGGATTCCAGTTCGTTCGGACATGATTGTAAAAGAATAATTCTCCGTAATACTACCAAATCTTTGAAAAAGCATAAGATAAAATCTATTATAAATAGTTTTTAGTCTTTGCAGGGAGGAAAAAAGACTATAATAATAATAATAATAATAATAATAATAATAATAATAATAATAATACAGATAAACCGGGGCATCTTCCAGGGTGACTCACTGAGCCCACTCTGGTTTTATCTTGCACTAAATGCACTTTCCAACAGACTGAATAGCACAACTTACGGCTACACAATTAAACATAATAAAAGCTGCCACTACACGCTTTCACACTTACTCTACATGGACGACATGAAAATCTACGCCTCCACACAAACACAACTGCAACAATTACTTGACATTACACAAACCTTTTCAAAAGATATACAAATGCAATTTGGGTTGGACAAATGCAAATCCATTCACATTGAAAATGGAGTACTCAGGGAAGGGGGCTTCACATTAGATGAACCAGATCACATTGCTGCTATGGAAAATGACGAATTTTACAAATATCTAGGATTTAAGCAAGCCAAGCTTCTGGAGCACAAACACATAAAGAATACACTCACTAAACAATATCTTCATAAGCTAGAATCAATACTAAAAACGCATTTAAATTCCAGAAATTTAATCAAGGCCATCAATACTTATGCCACGCCAATACTCTCCTACTCATTTGGAGTCATACAGTGGACACACACAGATCTTGAGGGACTTGAAAGGAAAAAACGTAAACTGCTTACAAAGCGCAGAAAGCACCATCCACACGCAGCTATTGAAAGAATCACCCTGCCTCGTTCAGAGGTAGGCAGAGGTCTTATTGACATAACAGATCTACACCAGAAACAGACTCAGTCACTCAGAGAATTCTTTTACTCTAAACAACACACATCACCATTACACAAAGCAGTCTGCATGGCTGATACAAAATACACACCTCTGAATCTGAACAGCATGCAGAACACCCATAACATTCCTACAACATGCACTAAACTTCAATCATGGCTCGGAAAGCAACTCCACGGTAGACATCCTTCTGACCTCAACCAGCCACACGTCGACAAAAAAGCGTCGAACTTTTGGTTGAGTGAAGGGAGTCTCTTTGGGGAAACTGAAGGAACCATGATTGCCATACAAGACCAGGTTATTAACACTAAAAGCTACAGAAAACATATTATCAAAGATTTGACTGACGGGTCTTGCAGGAAAAACCATCTCGCAGAGGAAACCATCCAACACGTCATATCCAGTTGCAAAATACTCATGCAGACAGATTATTTACACAGACATAACCAGGTAGCCAACATCATACATCAACATCTAGCTAAGGTACACAAGCTAAGGGACATTCACACTCCTTACTATAAATATATCCCCGACACTGTCTTAGAGAACACCACACATACACTATATTTTGACAGAGCTATAATCACTGACAAAACTATCCCTCATAACAGACCAGACATTACACTAGTAGATAAGCAAAACAAAGTGACTTACATAATTGATATCTCCATTCCCAACACACACAATTTACAAAAGACATACACTGACAAAATCAATAAATATACGGATCTTGCACATGAAATAAAACGCCTTTGGGGAGTTAACAGAGTACACATTGTTCCTATCGTTGTTTCTGCCACTGGGGTTATTCCACACTTGCTACACAAAAGCCTGTCAACACTAAATTTAAACCCACACTTATACAAAACCTTACAGAAAGCCACAATTCTAAACACCTGTCACATAGTAAGGAAATTCCTACACCCAAACATCAATACTCCCACGAGTGCATAACTTTCCCTCCCTCGCATTTGAGTCCCTTGGGATTTGGCCCTCTTTTGGGTCCGCCTCTGGGATTGGCTTCTGGACTTGATCCGAGTTTGGCTTCCCCAAACAATGATAATAATAATTTATTATTCTGTTCTTTTTAGGTTTTTAATAATTTAATTACAGCATATTTGAAGGGAAAAAAACACTCCAATTCAGATAAAGCTTAATAAAAATGTCTCGTGTAAACAAATATTGGAAATTAGACCCGAACTTTCTCAAGACAGTTCTCAAGTTGCATGTGAAGATAACAAATCAGAACAACAAGTAAAAATTATGGGAGTCCATTCAAATTATTTTATGCAAAGAAGTGCAGAAGTTCCTGGCACTTCAAGATTTCTTTATACGAAAAAATATAAGAGATGCAGTAGATTAAATGAAATTCCCAGAGATTGAGAAAAGCGACTCTCTCAGTGAGCTAAACAAAGTGCAAAATGACCCTAATTTCAAGACAAATAGGCAAAACTTCAAAAATATGCATTATGATTTTCTTTTTTTTCTGTGCGAATGTAAGTCGTACCGGTTTAGCTAGTATAAGTATAAAATGATCAAGTGAGTGGCTTAGAATGTTGTTGAAGGGAATTGAAATTGACTCCAGAAACAAAAGGAGATGCAAAAGATAAGTTTGTCATATTCTTTAATTCAAATGTTTTTAGCCTTTTTTAAAATATAGACTCTAGGAAATTTCTTTTAACATCCTCATCAAGTAAATATGTTACATATGTATTTTATATATTACTAGCAGAGAAACCCGGCGTTGCCCAGGATAACTCAAATTGGTTTTCAGTAATTCTACAATTTCCTACTGTAGATGAAGCTCCTGTTGTTTAGATGTTTCCGAAGCGTAGAAAGCTTTTTGTCTTCTCTGACGAATACTCATTCTTTTTTCTGTGACATTTTGATATATATGCATTAATATGTATCCTTTGAACAATTATTAAAGAGCACAATACAGTGAGCTGTTTGATTTGATACGTCGAGTTGATGTACACTGAGTTAGAAAAACTCATGGGATAGTTACTTCATATCTGGTCGGGCCACCTCTGGCCCTGTGGAGTGCAGCAATACGGAGTGGTAATGAGTCTGCAAGTCCCTGGTACACTTCTGGAGGCAGTTTACACCAGATAGTCTGCAGAGCCGAAGATAGTTGCTGCCCGTTCGTGGGCGGATGATCCAGTGTCCGGAGCCTGACTTCAACAGCATCCCAGATATGCTCGATGGGATTATGTCAGTCTCCGGGCTGGCCAGCTCAGTCGTTGGACCTCTTCTGCATGCTCCTCGAACCATTCGCGGACGACATTGGGGCGATGTGGTGGAGCATTGTCATCTTGAAAGACTGCTACGTCGTCAGGGTGTTGAAATGTCAAAAACAGGTGCAGATGGTCTCCGATGAGTTGACGATACCGTTGACCATTCAACCCATTCCAAACCAGGAAAATGCACCCCAGACCATCACTGATGCCCCACCACCCTGCACCACCACCTGTTGGCATGCGGGATCCATCGTTTCGTGAGGTCTGCACCACACACGGTGCCTCCCATCAGCGTGGTACAGTTGATATCGTGACTCATCTGACCATATCACGTTACGCCACTGTTGCAGAGTCCAGCCAAGATGGTTGGTGACAAATGCACGCCGGAGTGTCCGATGACGCTGGGTAGGCATTGGCACCCGTGTAGGGCGACGGCTGCCAAACCCGAGGGCATGCAGATTCCGACGGATTGTCCACCGAGAGACGTTTCTAGTGCGGCCAGTATTTAACTGGTCTGTGATTTGCTGCACTGTTGCGCTCCTGTCTCTCTGAATCATTCGTCCCAGGTGTCGCCGGTCACGATCATTCAGGGCAGCTGGATGCCCGGTATGGTGCCTGTTGTGGACTGTGATGCCTTCATCCAGCCATTCCGGATACACCCTGGAGACAGTTGAGCGGGGAAAGCCAAATTCCTGCACCACTGCCGAAATGGAACATCCCATGCGTCGGGCACCTACTATCATAACCCGTTCAAAAGACGTCAACTCGCGACGACGTGCCATTTCTGGTTAATCACTTATCCAAGCTCTTCCCACAACGTCTAATGGCCCATTCCCAGAATCCGTTACCCCTGTGAATTCGTGAGCCATGCCCATCAATCAATATGCTTGCTATCCCATGAGTTTTGCTAACTCAGTGTATAATGTCCATTATGTCGTAAACTGTCGCCCGAGACCGACCAGCGTCCTTATATACCCAACAGAAGCTGTCGTCACGTGTAGAGGTTGCTGCACCATGGATTCTACATTATCTAGCACTTATACATGGCAAAAATCTACTTCAAATATCCACAAATAGATTTTTCAATCAAACCAATTCCATTGTTAGGGAGCTGAAGGGAGACACGTGTATCTCCTCGAGGGAGACTGCCCTATCTATATCGTGCTATTATACACATTGTTAATAATTTTGTTATATTGCCAAGGCAACAGAGCACTCTTCAATCTTCTTGTATCATTGCATCATCTCGTGATGTCTTGAAGCAAAACTTGGCCGTTCATCACTTTGTGTGGTCTAACAGTGTTTGTTTCTTCGGTTGACATACTTGCCAATCGCTCACCACTCGCTCACCACTCGCTCACCACTCGCTCACCACTCGCTCACAACTTGCTCACAATTTGCTCAGTTGCTGCAGTGTGCTAGCGAAACCAATACAGCACAGAGCGATAAGACTGCTTCCTCTGTCGTCTTTCCACTCTTTCTCAATAGTCTACTAATTCTCCATTATCTCCAGTTACTGCTCGTTTTTAAAGATTTTCAAGAAAAAATTAAGTTCAAAGAACTATCAATTATAATAAAAGCCCATGCAACAGAAATTCTATGCTTTGTTAAAAATTCGCAGAGGTGGGATGGAATCTTTATTACATTCATTATTTAACGTTATTTATATTGCACAAACTTTACCTTGCATTGCTGTTCATTAGATATATATTATTGGTCCATGCATATTGTTGGTGAATTGCGTGTTGATACCATTGTTGATACAAATGCGACGGCCCTATTGTTGCACACATTTTGCCTTGCATTTTTGGTCATGAGATACCTCTTATTAATATGCCCTGCCATCATTATGAATATTGATTATTATCGATAATTATTTTTTTGAAATCTAATGTAGACAGTAATGTTCCTCTTGCTTTGAAGATCAAGTCTGCAATATTTCATCAAGATGGGAATAAAACTGTAGATTTGTATTAGCTACAAACAAACAAACCCACAATCATTCTTCTTTATATACAGGGTGGTTATAAAATACGTTTGCCTACTCAGAGCACTCTAGACCCCAATCTAATGAACCGATTGTGATGCAAATTGAAATGTAGGCTATTCAGACCATGGGGGTAAGAATTCTGGAAAGAAAAAAAAATAGTGCAAATTTTCACCACCAGGTGAAAATGATGCGCTGTGGAATGACAAATGGAGATTTTAAAACTAGCTTTATTGTTTTAAACAAGCATGCAAGGTTTTTGTTTGATTACAGCATATGTTCAATATGACCACCCCCTGCATCAATGACCTGTTGGAAGTGTAGCACAACAGGATCAATTGTTGCATGAAGCGTTTCCCAGGGAATGTCTGAGACCTATTGTCTAATGCTGGCTTTCAGCTCGGGCACAATCCGTACGCTTTGTTGATAGCCCGATTTTTAAAATATCCCCAGAGCCAAAAATCGCACAGGTTCAAATCTGGAGTGGAGAACATGGAGGCCACGCATCTGGAAAATTTTAGAGATCACACGATCATCTCCAAAGTTGGCATGAAGCAGTTCCTTCACTTGTTGTCCAATATGAAGAGGTGCTCCATCTTGCAGACAGTGGTTTCCAAGCATCGTCGTTTTCGCAAGGCAGGAATCACATGCTATGCAAGAAGTTCACAATACCATGCACTTGTCACAAAACATCTTACAGGAACTCATTGTGTTGTGACATAGTCAGTTATGTGTTTTTCCTCTCTTGTATGTGTAA
Source organism: Rhysida immarginata (assembly GCA_023313115.1). Taxonomy (NCBI): domain Eukaryota; kingdom Metazoa; phylum Arthropoda; class Chilopoda; order Scolopendromorpha; family Scolopendridae; genus Rhysida; species Rhysida immarginata. The sequence continues at coordinate 6,918 of JAHWFO010065931.1, forward strand.
CTTTACTTGACATCAGCTGATCCATTTACCAAGCATTGTGTGGATTTGTGAGGCGAAAACCCCCAGAATCGAACAAAATCCCCTTACTTTCGCCAGTGGATCACACCATGCGGCCGTTAGGCCTAACCTCCGTTCTGTTCTCCGTCGATCTTTTTTCTTTATAAAAAGGAAAGAAAAACTGTAATACTACTGAGGATTGTGCTTGGAATTGTTTATCAATTGAATCTATAAACTATATTAATCTTGTAGTCTTTATAATCCACTTTAGCTATTTTGCTTTCTAAGAAAAACTTAGATTCAAATTTTGTATCTTTGGCGCATTGCATGCTGGGAAGTCGAGTCTACTTGATTGCTGTGAGGTCCTTTCTTCTTTGCTACCGGAAGTGTTATGTGTAGTTCTGAAGTCACCACCAGGTGGCGATCCAAGTATTTACTGCGGGATCGGGATTTCATATAAAAGGGGAGCGCAGCCCCCACTGAACCCATTCCAGATTCAGGCTTCAACTAGTGCAGACCTCTCCATAGACTTCATGATCATCTCATCTCGTCTGTCCCAGTATGGTAATGTAGAAATTCTTCTTATTGATTTTTGTGCAACCTTTTGCCATGTTATCTTTTTCCAATTCCTAGAATTGTTTAAACTTATAGTAAAATATATTTAAATTTCTATAATTTATATTGGGGAGTTATCTGGCCATTGCCTTTAAAATGTATTATCAGGTGGATTACTATTGTTTCTTTTGTAATATGAGAAGTAATATGTGTGTAGCTCCTACTTATTCGGATGGGATTATTTTTCTTTTGCCCGAACTGTATTAGTGTTAGAATCGGACTTTGAATTATCTGTATGTATCATTTAAGTTTGTTAGTAGGTATTTCAATGCTCTATTGTACATTATGTAAATAATTTTATTAAATATTTTATTCTTAACCAAAGCTCTGACTAAGTGTTTAATCATTTCTTCGATCCTATCACAACCCATATATCACAGTGTCACTTCCTGAAAGAAAAAAGGTCCTAGAATAAAATCAGCGGTGAATCCACACCTTACATTCACGTATTCAGAATGCAATGGCTTTTCATGCATGACATGAGGGAGCAAGGTACCCCCTATGCAGTAGTTCTGCATGTTCACTGCTCCTTCTAGGGTGAAATATGGTTCGTCTGACCATAGAATGTTCCACGGCCACAGGTCATCAACGGTCATCCTCTCCTGAAAGCGATAAGCAAAGTCAACGAGTTGAGTGGGATCTTGAGGTTTTAGCTGTTGTGCCAGATGAATCTTGTATGGGTACCAATGCAGAATGCACCGCAAGTCCTTTCGCACTGTGGACCACGGGATGGACAATTCGTGTGCTGTTGCTCGAGCACTTGTTGCAGAATGTTGAGAAGAGTAAGCTCTGTCCACCACTGCAACAGCCACGTCTTCAACAACTTCGTCTTCCATCTTGCGCTGTCCTCTTCCTGGTGCGACAGCCAAATCGCCATTCAATTCAAATTTCTTTATCATTTTTCGCAACCTAGTATCTGACATGGGCCTTTTTGCAACCCTTTTAAATGATGATATGCTCGCAATGCAGCTGGGCTGCTGCCATAATTCTGGTAAAACAATTTCACCAGTGCACGTTCTTTCTTACTTAAAACCATGATCTTTCACTTTTCCATGAGCTTTTCACTAAACATAATGTAATGAATGGATCAATCCATTTCATTCTGGGTATGTTGACTCTCTAATTTGCATAAACTTTCTCCTAATAAGGCCGATATTGAGAACGAACATATGCTGTAATCAAACAAAAACCTTGCCTGCTTGTTTAAAATAATAAAACCAGTTTTAAACTCTCCATTTGTCATTCCACCGTGCCACATTTTTACCTGGTGGTGAAAATTTGTACTAATTTTTTTCTTTCTGGAATTCTCTCTGCTATGGTCTGAATAGCCTACATTTCAATTTGCATCACATCGGCTCTAGAGGGCTCTGAGTAGGTGAATTTATTTTATAACCACTCTATAATAAATTATATAGACTAGCAGAGGCACCTGGGGTTGCCTGGGATAATTCCAGTTGTAGGTAAACAGAACAACCTCAAGAAGTTAAATAATTACTCATAGATATAAATTAGCATGTATCCTGTGAACGATTATTAAAGAGCATAATACAGGCTTGATGTATTCTTTGTTATCGGTTATGTCATAAACTGTCACCAGAGAACTACCAATGTCCGTATATACACTGGAAGAGGAAGAGGAAGTTGCCGTCACGTCTGGAAGGTTCTACACTGTTCAAGGATTCCAAACTGTCGCCAATCATCTGAAGATTTGTTAGGGAGCTGAAGGAAAACACTTGTATCTCTTTGCCTCCTCGATAGAGACTGTCCTATCCATATGGTCTATTATACTCAATTCCTGCTCCATTTCTCTGGCCTTAATGTGGAAATATATGGCAACTATTTAACTTCGATGAAACAACTCTCTTCCTGACTGCCAGTGGATGCACATGATTGTTTGTGTCTGTGTGTTCTGCAATTCCAACAAACTGAATAGGGTTATTCACTACTGGGTAATCTGTCGATGCAGTCTGCACTTGGCTCTCGATGTTGTGACTTATTGGAATATGTCAAAACAAATTTGGAATATATTAATCCAAATCTGTGTTGATTACTCTTTATCCATTTTAGCCTTATTTAACTGTTGTTAGACGGTGGGAAACTTTGTGACTGTTTTCAGCTTAATTAAATCAATATCCTGCCTACAATTACTTGGAGTATCATTTTAAACCTTTAAGTCACTCACACAGATTTCTAGGTGCTTGGTAATTACTATTAATCTATATTTCAAAGGCAATCAGCAGTGTTCTTCTAAACTCGTTTTTTTATTGCTCGGTCGATGCTATCGGGCAACGTATAAAAAGTGATACAAAGAAAGTTAAACCTTATAATACGAGGGTGAATCAAAAAGTAAGTTACCTTCAGCACCATCTGTGGTTGAAGAGTGCCGACATCATTCGCTATGTTTTAAGGATGTTGCCTGTATGTCTATAATTGCAATGTGTGCACGCGTTTACTGTGTACACAGGAGTATTGTTGTCATGACACAGCAACTGATTGTACACTCCAAGTTACGCGGAACAATCCGTTTTTTGTGGGCGAAAGGCTTAAATTGCACTGAAATCCATAAGGAAATTTGCAGGGTCTAAAGGATAATGTGATTTCTCGTCCTGCAATTGGGAAGTGGTGCCAGCAGTTCAAAAATGGGCGCTCAGATTTGACGGACGAATACCGGCAGGAAAACCATCCACGTCCAATACTCTCGAGCACATTGCCCACGTTAATAATTCTGGACAATTGACGAATCAGAATTAATGAAATCGCCAGAATGCTTAGTGTTTCTTATGGGAGTGTGCTGACATGGTTGAGAAATGCTGGAGCGGATTTTTACCGCAGCGGCATAGAAAAGTTAGTTTCACGTTCAGACAAGTGTTAACAATTGTTGGGTGATTATGTGGAAAGTTCAGTATTCTTGGGTTACTTGTGCTGTGTAAGATTTGGAAGTCCTTCTTCTTGAAAGTGTGTTTCTGATCCAGTATGTCGTCAGCGAATCTGGAAATAGCGCGTCTTCCATTTCTGACACTAGCCAAATGTTCTCCAACTCGCGTTTTGATGTCTCTTTGCGTCTGCCCGTAATAGACTTGTGATAAA
>JAHWFO010065936.1:0-33627 GCA_023313115.1 Rhysida immarginata
AGGCCATACTTCCGCAAAAGTATTGCTATTCCATGCCTCCAAGTTGTATCATAGGCTTTTTCCAGATCGAAGAACACCCCTACAACATGTTGTTTATATCTCTGTGCAAAATGAATCTCATGCTCCAACCGAAGAAGGTGATCAACAGTTGAGCGGGATTTGCGGAAACCGCACTGAAATCTGGACAACAGGTGGTTTTTTTCCAGATACCACATAATTCGGACAGAGACCATCCTTTCCAGGACTTTGCACATGCAGCTAGTTAGTGCTATTGGTCGATAGTTTGAGGGACAAGAGTGGTCTTTATTTGGCTTTGGAATAGCAATAACAATTGCTTCTCTCCACAAAGTTGGGATCTCTCCTAATGACCAAACGTAGTTAAGTAACGAGAGAAGGTGAGCATAAGCTTCCCTCGGTAGATGCTTCAAGAAAGCATATAAGATTCCATCTGGGCCTGGCGCAGAATCACTGGAGCAACGAAGGGCATAATGCAGTTCCCGTAAAGTAAACGGGAGATTGTATTTCTCGAGGTTTCGGGATTTGAAATTTATGGCATGCGATTCTTCGATACGTTTTTGTCTTTGAAAGGAGGCTGAGTAATGTTTTATCTGTGAAACCTCGGCAAATGTCCTTCCGAGGATATTAGCTACCTCCTTTGGGTCAAAGTATGTATGACCATTTTCAATGAGAGAAGGGAGTTTATCCGGGAGTCTTTTCCTATTTATTTTCCTAATCATGTTCCATACAGATTGAAGAGGAGTGTTTTTATTAATGGAGGAGATATAATCTCTCCAACAGAGTCTCTTATTATTGGAAATGATTAGTTTACAACTGGCCCTTTTTTTCTTATAAGAAATAAGATTCTCAAGAGTGGGTTGTGCGGTAAAAATGCGAAGAGCTCGCTTACGTTCTCGAACCGCTAGGGCACATTCTTCATTCCACCATGGCACTGGAATTTTCGTGGACGAGGATTTACACTTGGGAATGGATTGTTCTGCCGCATAGAGGATGCGGGAAGTGAAATCCTCTACAGCCTCATCTACAGACGGAAAGGGTGTTTTATTCTCAAACTGTAGATGGGATTGGAAGACCTTCCAGTCTGCTTTATCCAATTTCCAGCGTGGTTGAGGGTTGGAAAAAGTAGAAGAACTCAGGGAAATACTGATCGGGAAATGATCACTACCATGTAAATCTGAGAATACGCTCCAGGCTAAATTGTGTGTGAAAGATGAAGAGGATATAGATAGGTCGATGCATGACAGAGAGCCGTTGGCTGAGTGGAGGAATGTTGAAGAGCCATCGTTTAACACATTGATGTTAAAAGCATTCAGAACTTTCTCTATCATATATCCTCTTTCAGAGAGCTTTATAGACCCCCAAATGGGATTATGGGCGTTAAAATCACCCAGAACTAGAAAGGGGCTTGGCAGTTCACACAGCAGAGATGACAAAGATGTTTCGTCCGTATATTGATCTGGAGGTAGATACAGTGAACAAACAGTTAGAGGTGAGAGGTCTTTGAATAACACTCTAACTGCTACCGCCTGGAGATTCGATGTTAAATTAATGGTAGTAAAAGGCAAGGATCTTTGAACTAAGATGGCAACACCGCCACAGGCTTTATTTCCCATTGTATAGTCCTTCCTTATAAAATTAAACCCTTTTAGGGTCGGATACTGGGATGGCAAGAGAAACGTTTCTTGCAAAGCCAATAAGGAGAAGGAGAACTTATTGACTAAAGGCTTCAGGTCTTCTAAGCGACAAAAGAATCCATTAAGGTTCCATTGTAACAGTGCCATGATGGAGGTTTTAAGATGAAAGTTTAAACTCCTGGGATAACTCCATCTCCTCAGTAGGAGACACGTCCAAGTTTAAAGGGAAGTCTGGCCCTCCCCCCAGAACTGGAGAATTTGGAGTAGAAACTACTATACGTTTTTTGGAGGGGTCAGAGGAAGGTGACACCTCTGACGAGCGTTTCTTACCCTCTTCCCTTTCCGAAGTTTTTGGAGGAGTTCCAGGTGGTGTAACTAATTTCGAAGTCCGACTAGTGCTAGCAGATGGTCCTGTGGAGGTGGAAGTTCCACAAGAAAAGTCTGCGATACTCAAGTCAGTCATTGTTCCAACAGACTTAATAGAAGGACGACTCTTAACCACTGCTGCATAGTTCCGGACTTCATTTTGTTCTACCTGCCTACGCGCTTCCGGAAAAGACAGATTCCCAAGGACACGAATCTCTTGGATCTTCTTTTCCTTCCGCCAAATAGGACAGTCTCTTGAAAGGGCAGAATGGGCTCCCTTGCAGTTACAACACCGTAACTCGTTAGAACAATCTTCCATCTCATGGCCAGGCAGGCCACACTTACAACAGACTGCATTAAAATGACAGTTTGTTCTCGTGTGGCCGTACTTCTGACATTGGAAGCATCGCAACGGGTTGGGGATAAAGGGTCTCACGTGACATTGGATATAGCCGACATAGATGGTATCTGGCAAAACTGTTCCCTCAAAGGTAACAATGAAGGAATTTGTAGGATGAGGAACACCATTCCTCCTTGGAGCGATCCGGCGAATGTCAACAACAGATTGATCATCCAATTCGGCAATGATTTCCTCATCCTCTATTCCTTCCAGATCCTGGCACGTGAAAACACCTTTTTTATAATTCAAAGTTGCATGGGGAGAAACCGAAATGGCTTTCCCCGCAAACTTTTTCAAGGATAACAGGGTGGTGGCTTGCCTATCCTTAACAACCTCGATCAATAGATTGCCATTAAAGAGTCTCTTGACATGTTTCGTATCCCCAACGAGGCGTTTAAGTTCTTTTGAAATTAGAAATGGGGAGATGGTCTTAAACGACTCCCCACTTGCCAATTTCATCTCCAAAAACTTCGGATTTCTTGGCGGTCTTCTACTAGGTCTTCCTTCACGATAACTATTATTAGTTTGTTTTTGATTAGCATTCTTATTGTTTTTACCCATAGTAAGTTGAGTAAACTTTCATCTCCCTCGCTCCCCACCCACCACCGAGCCCAACAAGGGGATGCACATTGGCACCAGGGATACGAGGAAGATATAGGCAGCGCCTAACCCTATGGCCGGAGCTCCAAGGAGCGACGACCAGCCGATTGATCTGGACGGGCTCATCCAGACCTCCCATCCTTCCGAGAAGCAGGGGCCAAAGTGGTGTGTTGTTCAGGAAAGCCTTCCCTCAACCACCAGGATCCCCCTTTCCCCAGAAGTAGAGTCGCTGCGCACGGCAAACACGCAGGTGGACGTACTGGTCGTAATGGAGGCCATGTCAAAAACATGCCTGCATTGCGAGCACCGGTCCCTTTGGGAGGGTCCACTACCGACCGGACACTTTTAGTCTGGCCTCTCTGCTAAGGCCTGTCTGGCATGGGTGACCCGATCCAGCATAGCCCTTAGCATCACTGAGGCACTCAAGCCCCTCCACCACGTCAAGGTAGTGCCCACGGAGGGGCAGCTTTTTGGGAAGGGTATGTTTGGCCTTTCCGACGCTAACTTCAGTCTTTCGTGCATTGTGGAATTATGCAAACGAAATGGTATTGTGGTATCCAAGGCTACTGTGGTTCGAATAATCAAAAAGAACAAATTGCGACCATCTAATGAACGTGGACGAGCAGAGAAGCAGACCAGAAACAAAGGCCCAGCCAACACGCCCAGCTCAGATGGTACGAGAAATCCGGTCTGAAGTGCAGAAAGAAAATCTCCCCACACACAGAAGTCTAGCCCAAAGGCAACAGTCTCCAGAATAATTCATGACAATCTTGGGCTGGAGCGATGTCATAAAGCGCGCGGTCACAGACTGTCGGCCAGGCACGTGCAGGAACGATTCACCAACGCCAGAAAACTGTATGAAAACCATCTTGCAGGTGACCGATGGAAGTAGGTTGTCTCCTTGGATGAAGCTTGGGTGTATCTCGATGACACCAATAAACCCAGGGCAATTTACTATCGCGAAAGAGGGGGCAAGGCCAGGTCCGATTTTGTCCGAAGGTGCAAGGAAAAGTTTTCAAAGGGTTCATGATGGTTGCTGGATATTGCTCACGTGGACTTCTCACGATTCGTTGAGTTCCTGGAAACTGTGAAATTAGTGCAGCTTACTGTCCCACGTCTGTACCCTGGTGAGCAATCAAAAGTTTGGATCCATACGGACAAGGCATCAAGCCACACTGCCAAGTCATCTGTGGCTTACTACAGGAAGATGGATTTCTACTACTACTAAGTCCTTTCTCTCATGTGCCTGTAAAATCTCCTGACGCATCACCGATGGATTTCTGTGTTTTGGTCTCCTGAAACGACGGCTCGGAAATCGCCGACCAAGAACCGTTGATGGGCTATGGAAAGTGTGTCAGCAGATGTGGAACGAACTTCCCATGGAGTCCCTCAAACTCAGCCTACTTCAGTGGAAATTACGGTGCCGGGCGATAGTCCAACAACGTGGTTCTCACATCGAACACAACCGATGGTGGCGCCATGGTATTACACCATCGCAACAGAACTGCAAAGTCGTTTCATTTTATCTGAATCAACCCTCCGTAATATAAGAGAGACCAAAATTCATCATGTAGCTCATCCATATCATTTTCATCTGCTGTACATTCATTAAATACATCAATATTACATGCATCTTTGTCTTCTTCCTGTTCACTAACAGTAGCATTAAGCTCCATAACAGATTGAAGGCGCAATTTATTTTCAACTTCATAAATTTGTCTCGGAGAGATGTTGTATTGACTGCCTGCGAGTTGTCGATATTTGCCAAACCGTGCTTCCAAGTTATCTGTCTGCACTTTTCCAGGCAAGAAAAAGCTGTGGCCGTTTTCAACAAGGAAATAATTTGATATCTCTATCAAACCATTTGTAGAAAGACTCAGTGCCTTGTGTGTCTCCTTACTGAGTCTTCCAGAAGATTCACTGTCTGCCCACTTACTAACCACTGCAGTAATTTCTTCAAATAATCAATATGGCAAGATGTCTTTGTTATGGATTCCTGGAAAGGATTCCTGAGACGCTTGCCTTTCCATAAGGTTTTTACGTTTACTATGTCCCACCATCTACAGATTATTTCAATAAAATTTGCTGTGCTTTCCCAATGTTCTAAGTTTTTCTTCGGTCCTATTTCTTTCAGAGCTACAGCTAAATGAGAATTAAAAATTTGCATTGCCGAAAAAACATTTTGACGTTCTAGATTTGTGCGATATAATGCTTTCAGTGTAAGGGTGAAACCGTATTTTAAAATATTCTTCTTTTCTAGCAAGTGAAGCTCCTTTAGTGCATGAAAAGATGCAACTTGCATTCTCCCCCCCTCATCCATATCTGGAAAATACATTTGCTGGTGTTTTACATTTAACCAATTATTTCGGACACATTTTAAAAGGTGTACGGTGTCTATGATGAAAAATAATTTTCTGTTTGCATCATTGGGGTGAATATAAACATGTTTTAATTCAGGTGGATTGCTAAAAAAACCTACTGCTTTTTTGTTCAGAGCATTATTGTCTGAAATAAGTGCTATTACTTCAAACCCAATATCTTCCAGTCCAAAATTCATTTTTTGAGAATCACAAACAGTTCTTCACCATGAATAGTACTGACAGGCACAATATGGGCAACATCTTTATATGGTGAAAGCACACTACTGATCATGAAGACATATGCACTGGTGGCACATGCATTATATTCAATGCAGTACCTACTACCCTGCCCTGCTTAAAATCCAACTGGGGTTTGGTATGAATCTTATCCATGGATAATAAGATTAACTTGTCTTCTGGGAACAATAATGGGTATTTGCTCCTCATACAGAGCAAATAGTTGTCATTTAGTTCCTGCAGAGGATTTGTTGACAGTTTGGAACATACAATTTTCAAAGTACGTGGAGCAGGAAGAATTAAATTGCTAGATCCCCGGATAAATTTGTAACAATGCGGTGAAATTGAATGAACTAATGAGGCAAATACCATTATTTCCCAGGAATAATTTTTTACTCTCTTCTTAGGTAGTAAGTATAATTGTTCTTTTAGGAAATTCAACATATGTTTCTTCTCTGGGAAGTTTGTTTCTAAATGCTGAAATATACCATCAACAAGTGACAAAGTTTCTTCGATGCCTTGGCTGCTATATGCGATGGATGAGGAGTAAACAGAATGCGCACTATGTATCAGCATTTCTATTTCTGTTATGGTATTAATACGCTTGGGTAATGAAAAATTCTTTACATCGTTTTACTTCTGTATTGCTGGCAAACAATGATGCTTGTAGATCTTGTGTTACTTTGATACAACAAGAAATATGCGGATTGGGTTCCTCTTTCATTAAGATGAAATATAAAGAAGATTCTTTTTTGATCAAATCCCACTGAGGATGAAAAGTATTTCCATTCACTTTCAACTTTAAGTCCTCAAAATTTTTAAATGTAACCGCTTCCTGGTGTTCTTTATATGTTCGTAAACTGTCTGCAATGGCATTCATTAAACACTGGTTCTCCACTCTTGTCCTCCTGTCTTCTGGAGCTTCACGGACCGCAGCAGTGGCACCAGAGAGATACTGAGGGCAGTTTGGGAACTGTGATGGAATTGCATCTAGAATTTTCAAAATACTGCATGAAGCAAATATTCCTTAGACGCGCTGGCTTGAGCTCCTGCTTCGGTGAGGATTGTGTTAGAGTGATCCGTACTAATTGTTTATAGTTTTCATAATCCAATTGTTTAACTATATCTATTTATATTAATTTAGTTATGAACAATTAATTTGGATGAACTATTGCTTTAACTCTCTAACTACCCCTCTGTTTTAACATTAATTGAAACATGGACCGTTTCTAATTCTGATATTCCTCATATTTCGGGTTATAATAATTTTTCAATTTCTAGAAAGACACGTAAAGGTGGAGGTATCTGTTGTTATATCCATAATAAATTAACAGTGAATGTTTTAGATGAAGGAACGTGTATTAATGACGATTACGAATTCCTTACTTTATTAATAAATAATATGTTCCTTATCATTAATATCTATCGCCCTCCAAGTGCTAATTTTAATAATTTTTTAACCTTTTTTGAATCCCTTCTTGAGTCTTTGCGTCCTACGGCCAAAAAATGTATAATTCTAGGTGATTTTAATTCAGAATTTTTACCGCCCTTACTTAGAAATACGGCTGAACTTTTATGTCTTTTAAATAGCTTTGATCTTTCACCCACTATCACTTCCCCTACACATTACTCCATCAGCCATAATTCCTTTACTCTAATTGATCAAATTTTTACTAATATCACGAACTTCATCCAAAGTGGAACAATTGATTTATTAATTACTGACCACCTCCCCTTATTCTTAATTTACTCAATGAAGAATTGGTATCCTACCCAGAATTTCACTTCTAGGTTATATACTTTACACGGAACGCAAATCTTTATATATACTTTACACCTACAACTAACTAGCTGGGATACGTTATTTTTGAAAGAACACAACTCCGATTTAAATTTTGAAATTTTTTTTAATCATTTTGTGAATGGTTACAATAGATATTTTCCTTTAAAAACCTTTTCTCGAACCCCATCCTATCCAAAAAAACCGTGGATTACAGAAACATTATTAAGACTAATTAATAAGAAGCACAAGATATATAAACAATATATCAAAAATCCTACATCCATAAAAAGAAATCACCTTAAAGCTATCACCAGACTAGTGAAAAGTTCCATTAAAGCAGCCAAAAAGAAATATTATGCCGAGCTGTTTTCCTCAATTACCAATCCCAAAGAGAAATGGTATCAAATTCGAAAGGCTTTATCACTTCCAAACAATCATAAGTTGCCTTCCTGCTTTGACAATAATTATTCTCCACCAAGCCTTTGCCCTTTTTTGAAAGCACTTTTCCCATGCTCCCTTGCTGACAATAATAATATTGATATCAACAGTGACTTTTCCCCCTCATATTCAATTCAGAGATCTCCCATTTCTCCGCCTGAATCTTTTATTCCCCCTCCAACAACCTCCAACGAAATTTTAGCTGTTATAAACAAATTTTCAAAATCTAAAACCACGGATATTTATGGTCTTCGCCAAGATGTGATTATCAGTATCGCTCCCTATATTTCTTATCCCCTTTGTACTCTTTTTAATATGTCCCTCTGTGAAGGAAAATTCCCTAAACAATTAAAATATGCAAAAGTAATTCCAATTTTCAAGAAAGGAGATTCCAATAATTTCAACAATTATAGACCCATTTCAATTCTACCTTTTTTTTCAAAGATTTTCGAAAAACTTTTCTTTATTCGCTTAAGTCATTTCATATTTTCCCATGATTTCATTTCCCCTGCACAACACGGTTTCTGCCCAAAGAAAAACATCTCTACAGCTCTTTATGAAATATCGGAATATATTAATATACAAATGGTTCAAAAGAAAATGGTTTTAGCCTTATTTCTTGATTTCAAAAAAGCATTTGATATGGTTCCCTATACATTATTATTAAACAAATTAAAATTATTGTATGGTATTAGGGGGCTGCCACTGAATTGGATAGCCTCTTTTCTTTTAGATAGGAATTATTCTCTCTGTCTCAATTCAACTCTTTCACCAAAATTAACCAGTAACCAGGGAGTACCACAAGGCTCTATTATATCGCCGCTATTATTCTCACTCTTTATCAATGATATTTCTAATATTGCTGGCGATGCACAATGCATATTATTTATTGATGACACTTCATTTATAGCCTCAGCTGATTCCGAAAAAGAACTTGAAAATGTATTAAACGCTTTACTAAGTAAAATCTATAACTGGTCATTATTAAATCAACTTCCACTTAACCTAAACAAATCTTACTACATGATCTTTCATCAACGCAATAAATTAATTAATTATAATAAAGTCTTAACTAGAGTCTCTTCCTATAAATATTTAGGAATTTATTTTACCCCTGATTTATCATGGAGCCTTCATATAAAACATCTAGCTACCAAACTATCCCGTTCTTTAGGCATTATTTATAGAGTCAATCATTTTCCACGTAATATTTTATTAAATTTATACTTTACCTTAATTCATACAAATTTATGCTTTGGATTATGTTTATGGGGATCGACCATACAGAAAAATAAAAACCTTGTAATTAAACTTCAAAAACGTTTTTTACGTATACTGTTAAATAGGCCCGCTTTCTCTTCCGTCAGTTCAGAATTTAAAAACTTTAACCTTTTAAAATTTGATGAACTTTATTTTATTCAATTAGCTCAATTTATATATAAAGTCAAACATAACGTATATTATATTAGAAATCCCCCAATGATAACTAATCCATGTCATCACTATCACACGAGAAAGAAAAAAATAACAATCCCATTTTATAGAGTGAATTACTCAAAGAGATCAATCTCGATTTCTGGCGCTATCTGTTGGTCAAAATTAACTAAAGAACTTCACGATGAACCTTCTCTTCAAGTTCTTAAACGTCTTCTCCTTAAAAGCATTTGCTCGGGCCAAATTACATCTGATTTATCTTCTGTTTACTATTAAATATTAACTAATTTACGCAATCTTCTGTTTATTCTACTATTAATTAATATTGTTGTTCTTTAATATCATACAAAGTTATAAAATTTTATACTGATTATATAAATTTTTCATTAAAGGATGCCCCTGGACAGGCCCCAGGCCTTTGGGCACCTTTAAGTTCTTTTGGTGTTAAAATTGCTGATTTTTTTCTCTGTATGAATATTTTTTTAAATTGAATATTATTATTATTACCAATTTATTGTTCTATGATTGCAATTAATTGTATTTGCAATTGTAAATAACAATTGAATTTGAATTGAAATTGAAATTGTATGTTTAAATAAATAAATAAATAAATAAAAAGAAAACCGAGACAACCCTCGAAATGTAGTGAAATCAAAATCTGTGTCGTCGCCTCGTTCAACTGCAATGGACTCTTCTAACGGTAATTTGACCGATGATTCCGTGCATGCGTTGGTTGAGAAACGAGTACTGTTTTGTTTTCAAGATCCTTCTTTCATCGATCCATTAATAAATGAAATTTCGAATAGAATCATGGAGAACTTGGAAGAAAAATTCACCAGCATTACGTCTAAGCTCGCTCCCCTCCTGACGAAAATGGAGGAAACCACTCAACATCTGAAAGAACTCGATGATCAACTAGCTGCGCTTTCAACAAAAATGGATTCGATCGAAGACACACTGTTCGACAATAATGTATCTCACATTGAAACTATTTATGCAAAGATTGACGAATTAGAACAATACTGTCGTCGCAATAATGTGAGACTATTTGGTTTACCCGAGGATCCGGGAGAAAATTTAACAACTAAATTTACGGAGCTTGTTGCAACCAAATTGGATATTACTTTGGCTCAATCCGACGTAAATGTAATCCACCGGACTGGCCCTCGTTCCAACAGCAATCACCCAGTTATTGTGCAACTTAGCTCACCCAAAGTCCGCGACTTGATCATTAACAAGTTAAGAGGAAAAAGGTTTTATCAAACCAAGCTTTTATAATGTTTTATTTAGTGGCAACAATACAGCTTAATTTTGCAACAATAAACAATAGATACATTTACTCTCGCCATAACGAAATGTCCAATTGTTACAACAATCAATTCCTAGTAATGAGTTAGTACCATTAGAACACGAACCAATGAACCGATTTGAAAATTTTTTTCTTTATCATAAATTGTCATAGATTCTGCATAAGTGTGTCAAATTGCAGCTCCCTAGCTTGTCGGAAAGTTGGTTTAATATTGATTACAAGATTTGACCTAAACAACTAACACAGCAAAATTAATAAAAGCTATTAAAAATAGGTGGAATTTGCGAGGCACCAATTTGGTTATTTCTGAAGATCTAACGTCCGCACGCTACCAGCTGCTACGATTAGCAAAATCCCAGTTTGGACCCCGTAATGTTTGGAGTTTCGGGGGTCGGATCTTCACGAAGGACCCAAATGGAAAAATAGTGCACCTAAAGTCATCTAAGGACTTTGATCTAGTTCACTGAAATACCATCTGGATATGAACATCAATTGGACTTTTATACTTATGTTCCTAAGTTAAATCATATGGCCATTTGTGAGTACTCGATTTAATTTATAGTTTTAAGTTTTAGTTTTTTTACGGATATTTCACATCATGTTATCAATTAGTACAAATCTTACTTCTCTGTTCTCGAGGCTGACTTTTTGTATAGATATACTGCTATATAGTGCCAATATTCCTCTATTTGTATTTGTTATAGCGACAATTAATTGTCTTATTATTACTTGTATACACTTTCCTACCGCCGCCCTAATCTAATCTAATACAATCTAATTTAAAGTTGTTATTGTTACTGGTTAATTCCAAGTAACACATTTGTTGGCAACTAAACCATTTTTAATAATTAATTAATTGATTTGATTATAATTTCTTAAATTAATCAGATCCATTCTCTGGAGTTCTACTCTGGTTTATTTCTCCTAACTAGATTAACTTACATATAGTCAATTGTTATTTATCACTAACTATAGTTTACGGTACTGTTCAACACTTGTTAATTGCTGACTACTCACCCTGAAACGCGGTTCGAAATTTAAACCCGCTAAGTTATCTCTTTTTCATCTTGATACAGCTTCTTTAATTATGCCAGATTTTTTGTATCCTATAAATTCTGACATTCTAAATTCCTTTGTTGAGGATAATCATAATCTACTTAATTCGGGTATCATTTCTTTATACTATTTGAATATCAGGAGTCTCAGAGCGAACTTCTCAACCGCGATCGCTTCCTTAGCTGACTTAAACATAACCCCTGATGTCATTGCATTTACAGAAACATGGGCTCGTGATGCAGTCGATGTCTCACCAATTTCGGGCTATAAAGCCTTATCCATAAATCGTAAAACTAAACGAGGGGGTGGCATATGCATATATGTGAGCAATTTGCTCACCGGCAATATTATCCCTCAGTACACACTAACAACAAAAGATTTTGAAATATTAACTATCTGTGTCGACGACAAGTATGTTTTCATTACTGTTTACCGCCCTCCAGCTGGAAATTTCAGCCCATTCTGCTCATACATTTCTTCCTTATTGGCCTATTTTTAATTATCTGGGAAATATTTAATTTTACTAGGCGATTTTAATATTAATTTTAGTACCTCATCTCCAGCTTTAAATCTTTTACTCGATCCTGTGTTCCGTTCTGGGCTACTACCAACTACTTATTCTTTTTCTCATTACTCTTCTGGTCACAATACTTACTCTGCAATAGACATGTGTTTTACTAATCTACCAACCCCGTTGTTTAGTAACACTCTGGATATCGCAATAACCGACCATTTTCCGATGTTTACTATTTTCAGATTAACTAATTATAATAAACACAGGCCTAACCGAACTTTTCGCTCACGTATAGTATCTTCGAATCGCATCGAGGCATTCTACTCATTTTTAACCCTAACAGATTGGACCACCCTCTTATCTACATCAAGTGATATTAACCAACTCTTTTCATTATTTTTAAACCAATTTCGCTATGGTTATGATAGATATTTTACGTTTAAAGCGTACAATAAGTTTTCTAAATCAACAACAATTAAGAAACCTTGGATAACTAACCACATTCTGGATCAAATAAAAAAGAAAAATTTTGTTTATCTGAAATTCCGCCATACTCCCTCAGTTTATAACGTTCAATGCTTTAAAAAATTTGCTAATCACTTAAAGAATATTTTAAATACTGCTAAACAATCTTATTTCAACTCCCTTTTTGCTCAATTATATACTAGTAAAGACAAATGGCGCACTATAAATAAATTATCCTTTGATAATTCTCCATCCCAATCTCCTTTCCAACAAGGAGCACAAATTAATAATTCATTACTAACAGATTTTCTTCATGTTCTGTTGCCTCCTTCTAGCTCGTCTGATTCTATTCTTTTATCTGCATTCAATTACCCATACGGGACTCCATCTAAGACTTCTTCTTTCTTTGCTACTCCATCAACTCCTTCTGAAGTTTTTGATGTAATATCTAATCTTAAATCGTCTCATGTTCCCGACCCTTTAGACATCCAATCTGATATCGTTATAGCAGTAAAGGAAGCAATTATAGCCCCATTATCTTATTTATTTAATTAATTATTCAATTAGTTCAGGAGCCTATCCAGCTATGCTCAAGATAACTAAAGTTACTCCGATATTTAAAAAGGGTGATCCTAAACAATATTCTAACTATAGACCAATCTCGACCTCACCGGTATTTTCAAAAATTTTTGAAAAGTTGTTTTATACATTTGTCCCAATTTATTTTTTCTAATGACTTTATAAATCCTCATCAACACGGATTCGTACCTAATCGTAGTGTCGAATCGGCTAGTTTCGAACTAATCGAATTTGTTACAACTCAAATGACCATCAATAACTTTGTGGCAGCTATTTTTGTAGACTATACCAAGGCGTTTGACAACATACCCATTACGCTTTTACTATACAAACTATCTATTTTCTTTGGTGTACGAGGATTACCTCTATTATGGTTGACGGATCTTTTAACAGATAGGAAATACTATTTACAACATTCCGGTAAGTCTTCTAATTTATTGGTCAGAAACCTTGGTGTGCCCCAAGGCTCAGTACTTTCTCCTCTTTTATTTAACTTATTCCTTAACGATCTTTCATTTATCTTTCCTACTAATAAATCTATCTTCTATGCCGACGATAATACACTATTATTTTCCGGCCCTTATATCTCAGAATTATTGTTAATGATGAATACTGCAATGTGTAACTCATTACAATGGAACGAAATAAATTCACTAACAGTTAACTCGGATAAATCCAATGCAATTTTCTTTTTTCAACGAAATAAACGAGATATACCGGTCTCTCCTCTGATACTGTACGGCAATCACTCAATAGTCACAGTCAGATCTTTTAAGTATTTAAGACTATTTCTAACCCACGATCTTACTTGGAATTTACATATTGACAATCTAATAATTAAGTTAAATAAAAAACAAGGTGTTTTTTCTAGGCTCCAATTTTTACCTAATGATATTCTTCTTCTCCTTTATTTTACCTGGATCCACTCTTCTTTATGTTACGGGATTGTTTTTTGGGGTGCCACCTCCCAATACAACTTAAAACGAATTTTGAAGCTCCAAAAATGGTTCTTACGCACACTTACTAAATTGCCGAAAACTGCATCGGTCTCTCATTTATTTCAATCCTTCCATATTTTAACCATTAATCAAATTTACTTAATTCGGTCTTGCTGTTTCATTTATAAAGTAATAAATTCCTTACTTAAAATTACAACCCCAATCACAATCAAGTTATACCAAGACACACATTCTTATTCGACTCGGAGCGCCGATAATATCCGTCTCCCGTATGTAAATCGTGAGTACCGTAATCGCTGTATATCAATTAAAGGTCTGGAAAATTGGTCGATCATTCCCAAGGAAATACGATTAACCTCACCATACATAACTTTTAGGAAATATTTAATCCGACACGTTACTACCTCAATAAATTAACATCTCTAACTAGATTATGTTAAGGTTCTGGTACTGTTTTATTATTTACTTTATCTTCATATTGCTACTAATCATGTTATTAAGTATATTATATGTTAGTAATTGCTACGTTGTTTTAAGCCTATTCTGAAACCATTTACTTTTTTGTAAATTATCATTTGTGCCAATTAATTATAACTTTTTGTTTATATTCTAATGGACCTGTATTAAGTTACATTTGATTGTCTGTTGTTTTTTTTTTTCATTAACGTTTCGATTAGATTGTTTATTTATAATTGTTTCACTAACCCAATTTTGTTTTACCTATTGTTCCGTAATGTGCCCACTTGGCCTAACTTGTCGGTTTTTTACCATACTGGCCTTGTTGGGCACTATTGTAACTTTTTTACCTAACCAAAATAAATAAATAAATAAATAAATAAATAAAATACATAATGAAAATGCCATAAAGTATAGAACTAACCTTTTATCAATCTAGGCTTGGACAAAGGTGCAGTTATTAATTTTCCGTTCTTTTCATCGTACATACTTCAAGATCTTTCAATCTCATGATCTTGAAAATGAAGTTCACACACCTGTATGACAATTAATTTAGAATATGAATGATAACCACAAAAAGAAATTAGCCTACATTATAAAATATAATATCATTTGACCTTGGAAAATGATGAAAATCGAAACGATCATTCGGGTCTTAATGTTAAAATAGACGCATTATTGATGATCTTAATTGTATTATGTTATAAAATAGCCAAAGCTGTATCCATAAGGGTGAAAGGTATTAAAATTGTCAAGTATACGATAGAACACCCTCTCTTTAAAAAAATCAAAAAATTCTCTTTAAAAATCCGGAATACGAGCCTATCTCTAATTTCTCGATAGAGACCTACTGAATTAATTAAGCAAACATTATACATACCTTAGAGTTTTGTGTAGGAACAAAATCCTCCCGATGAATAGCTCTTATCCATTTTAATCGTTGTTCATCGTTACTTGGGAAAGAGAAAACACTAACTTTCGGTCCATTTAAATAATTCCCGTTACAGTTTGGAACGCTACATTTTTGAGGCATTCTGTCTCTCACTATGATGATATACTGACGTTGAAATCGACGAATAAAATACAAGATTTCCAGACACTGCTGTAGAGGTTTTCCACGTTGTCGAAGCACGTTGTGGAATCACGTTGTCGGCCCAAATGGAATTCGTCACACGATTTCCGTTTTTTTATTTCAAGGCTTTCTTTATAGGTGGTGTTGGTCAAACCCGGGGAAATTCTGGTGTCCTTTGATGTGGTTTCACTCTTTCCTAGCGTCCCCATCCCCGAGATTCTTGGATTTTTAAAAGAGATTCTGGCCAAAAATAATGTTCCAAAGGTTAAAATTGATGAATATATTAGTTTAACCGAATTATGTGTCGATAATAATATATTTTTGTATAAAGAAAAAATTTACAAAATGAATAACGGGACTCCCATGGGGTCCTGTCTTAGCCCGTTTCTTGCGGACATTTTCCTAAAGTCCTTCGAAAGCATCCTCAAGAATTCGAGCCATTACTTCCCTGATGTTTGGTACCGTTACGTGGACGACGTATTTGCCATCTTCGATACCAATGTTTGCAATATTGATAAGTTTGTAGAATATCTTAATAGTTTCTTCCCCACCACCCAATTCACCTACGAAAAATTAGAAGTTGACGGTAAATTACCCTTTCTGGATATTTTAGTTTTAAGGAATAAGGTTTTTTATCCTTCGATGTATACCGCAAACCTTCTAATAAATTGAATTTTATCCCGTCAGACTCCAGCCACCCATGGAGTCAGAAGATATCCACGGAATCTTCCCTTTAGTAACACTGCCTTTAAGAAAGAAATTTCCATGATTAAGAAAATTGCCACGGGGGATGGGTACGATCCCATTACTGTGACAAACCTTCTTAAGAAAAGAAAGTTTATTAAGTTCATCAGGGACACTACCACCCTTCAAAAAACTAAAAATAATCAAATTACTATCTCTGTACCTTATAACCGACAGCTTGTCAAAGGTCTCAATACAGTTTTCAAAGCTCATACTATTTCCCTTTGTTTCAGCAACCCGAATCAAGCAAGACTTTTAGTAGGCAACCCCAAGGATAAAGTTCCCCCACTCCAAAAGTCAGGGATTTATGAAGTTAAATGCCCTCAATGCCCGACGATCTACCAAGGACAGACGTCTCGCAGCGTTTTAACCCGTTTTAAAGAACATCTGCGCCACAGGAAATTCGGCAGAAGCAACCTCTCCGCCATCGCCAAGTACTCATTGGACAAAGGACACAGCATTTCCATTGAACAT
Organism: Rhysida immarginata; assembly: GCA_023313115.1. Taxonomy (NCBI): domain Eukaryota; kingdom Metazoa; phylum Arthropoda; class Chilopoda; order Scolopendromorpha; family Scolopendridae; genus Rhysida; species Rhysida immarginata. Next base: position 16,899 of record JAHWFO010065936.1, read on the forward strand.
GTTAAACTTTTAAAGTCAATAAATAAGAAACGATTCCTGGACGGCTTTGAGAGTATGGCGATTCCGTCTACAAACAGCAATAAGTCACTTAATTCGGATAAAGGGCCAATCAGCGACCCTCAACTGATTCAGTGGTGGGTCGACCTAACCAACCCCTGATTTTTTCAGTTAAGAGTACGTCTGTTCTTTTTTATTATTGGCCGTATTTCTCCATAAATACCCGCTCTGTTTATGTTACAATGTCAGATAGGCATTCGGGATCTGGACACACTGCTGCTACTGCGCGACGATTCTACCACTTGACGGACGACGACGTACCTATTGCATCGGTGGATTCTCCAAGATAGATAGGACTAACAAGGTAGGACTTTTTAAGTCTTTTAAACTGAGTCGTTCTGAGTAGGTGCGTCCTTCTAAGGACGGCAAAATCCAGCACCACACCTGCTTCATGGCGACATCAGGCGCTGCGTCTACGAAATCCGCTAGCATTACTATTAAATACGCTAACGGTAAGGTGTTACCTTGTGATGTAGCTTACAAAGATGCATGTAAGGACCCCAGATTTCTTGCTTTTGACATCATTATAAATGACCAGCTTGAGGCATTACGTTCGGAATTGAACAAAAAATATCTAGAATTAGAAACAAGGTTGGAATCGCTGACTAATGATATCAGCAGTGTAAACACAAATATTGATAGTTTTAGAGAGGATGTAAAGCGTGCAAATTTGGAAACTACCAACGGCATTGCCAATCTTAGCAATGCTATCAAGGAATTTATGGGCTCTGCCATTCCATCCGCTTCGCCCATATTAGTAGATAACGCTGTTCATCCATACGATTGTAAAGAAGGTTCTGCAGGTCTGGGCGTAGCTCCTCATCAAGAACAAGCACAAAGAGGAGGCTTGACAATGACTCTGCTGACATTGATGGAGATGACTGGCGGACTGCACAGAATAAGAGAAACAAAGGAGGTGTTAGGATCGACAATATTAAGTCCACTTTTGATGTCAACGCTAATGCCTCTGTAGCCCTTCGAGCTAACAAAGCTAAACACAGTTTATCCCATATTAATGTCACCCGTGAAAAGGGAGCAATATATATCCCGCCAATCATCGTTCGTCACCATGGGAAGCCAATAAAGGAGATTTTGGAGGAGATCAAAAAACACGTACCTCTTGACAAAATTACCGCCCACACAGGTCGAAAGGACACCATAAAGATCAGGTGTCACGACGAAGAGAGCCATAAAACTCTTGTGTCCGGAGTGAAAAGCAACGATGTGCTTAAGATTCAGCATCACCAACTAAAATCCGAAAAAATGCTGAAATACGTTGTCCGAAATGTCGACACAACGTATGATCTTGAAGACTTTGCCGACGACCTCAGGAAGGCGAATTATTTTCCGGAGAAAGCAATAAGGCTTAAAAAAGCAAATGGGTCAGTGGAAATGCCAATGGTTTTAGTTATCCTCCAGAATACTGAACATGATAAGTCATTTTTGAGTTTGAAGCGTGTCGGTCCTCTTGCTGTTATTGTTGAGTTATTTAGAGGCAACAAAAAGCCCTTACAATGCTATAACTGTCTACGTTTTGGTCACGTTTCCCAAGGGTGCACCGAATCGCCTCGATGTAATAAGTGCGCTGGCGACCATCAGTCGAGGGATTGTACTAACATAAAAGGCAAAGACCCCCCAAAATGTATACGTTGTTCTGGTCAGCACACTTCTAGCTACACCAAGTGTCCCAAATATCCACAAATCAAAAGGATCAAAAGCACCAAAGTGGTAGAGGGAAAATCCTATGCTTCGGTCGCATCCAGTTCTGCTGATACACGGGACACACGTACGGTCGACCACAATCAATTGCGTGATGTTTACAGGTTCCTGGGAAATTTGCTAAATCAATATAAGGAAAGTGGAAAAGCAGTGCCACAGATTGCCTCTCACGAATCTAACAAATGATCATGGACACACACCCATACAAGATCATAAATCAAGGGAAACTCCGTTGCAATATTTGGAATGCAAGAGGAATCGCTCGCAAGCGCATCGAATTCTACAATTTCCTTGCAAACTGGAATGTCGACATCGCCTTCGAGTGCGAGACGCACCTGAAATCCACTCAAGTCTTCACCTTGCCTGGGTAGCGTGTTTATGGCAAGGATCGGCCACTGGGTAATAATGCCAGCCACGCTTTTGGCGGAGCAGTGATCATTGTTAAGGACGGCATTGATCATCGTGAGTCTGTCACCCCAGACTTTGTGGGAATGGAAGCAGTCTCCGTGATTATAAACGATGTGGACGCAGGAGAAATCAAGTTCATCTCTTTATATAACCCACCCAAGCACAAGCTTGATCCGTGCGAACTTGACGAGCTGCTGTCTGGGCCCATCCCAGTTGTTATTGCGAGCGACTTGAATGCCAAGCACCATGCGTGGAACTCCAAATGCCCCAATCAAAACGGCAATATCTTATATGGATATACCCTAAACGACATTGACACCTTCGTTGCTGGTTCCCTTGATGACATATACTACTGCGACCACTCACCTGTTAGCGACGTGCTAGATATTGCAGTACTTAAAGGTTTCCTCAAGCCCTATAATATTTTCACAGTCGACGATTTATCTTCTGACCACCGTCCAGTAATGCTTGTGTTTGAGGGCTTAAACATCGATAAGAAGATTGTGCTCCGCTCTAAACAGGACTGGAAGCTCTTTAGGGATATTCTTAGAGAAAATAGCATTCCTTACAAGGAGGTTATTGATAAGGAGGATATCTATAGTAATATTAATGCTATCACCAGTGTTGTCAAAGATGCCACTACTTCCAGTACCTCTACTATCGATCGTAAGCGTCCTGAACAGCCACCAAAACACTCAACTAGTTAACGATGGGTGTATCGCTTACCAGTGCATTCATCCTGTTCCCACCCCTGAGGAAGTCATTAGTGCCCAAGGAATCTCCGACGTCATCAAGCAACTTAAAACCAAGAAAGCAGCAGGTATTGATTCCATTACTAACAGTGCGCTCAAGAACTTGCCTTATAATATAGTCTCGATCATTACCAAAGCCATGAATGACTGCTGGAAACTTGGTTACTTCCCCGACCAATGGAAAGAGTCCGTCATAGTTACCATACCAAAGCCTGGTCTAAACCCTGCTCTTGCTGTCAGCTACAGGCCCATAAGTTTGCTACCCGTGCTATCAAAAGTTTTCGAACGCATCATTCTGAAGAGGTTTGACGAATTCTGTGTAGCAAACAATCTCGTTCGTGATGAGCAATTTGGCTTTCGCCCAGGTCACTCCTGCCAACGTCAGATCTGGAGGCTTGTTGCAGATCTAAACACTCCTCTTAACTGTGCTAAGTATGGTGGTCTTGTCTTTTTGGATGTCCGTAAAGCTTTGATCAGATTTGGCACAAGGGCCTCATATATAAGATGATTACTTGTGGTTTTTCGGATGAACTGATTACCTTGATTAGTTCCTTTCTGTCAAACAGGACATTTCGTGTCAAGGTTGGCTGCTCCATGTCTAACCCTTGTGACGTCAATGCTGGTGTTCCGCAGGGTTCTGTCCTGGGCCCTGCACTGTTCAACTTTTTCATCCATGACTTCCCAACTTTTACCAAGTGCAAGCTATATCTCTTTGCTGACGACGCAGCCATCATGACTACTGACCGCAATCCTGCTCACGTTACATCACGCTTACAAAAGGGGCCTTACGATTGTGCGAGAAGTGGTTTGCAAAATGGAGACTTGACCTAAATGTTGACAAATGCAAGGCAATGTTCATTACGAAGAAACGTCGGAAACCACCAAGTCCTCTCTTCCTTTCTGGCAAAGAGCTCGAATGGGTTAAGAATTACAAATACCTCGGAGTGATGATAGATGCCAGGCTACATTGGAGTGACCACGTCTCCTATGCGATAAATAAAGCTAAGAAGGCTAAGTTTAGTTTAGTTGCTCTTCTGGGGCGAAACAGCGCCCTTGGAATGGATAGCAAACTCTTGCTTTATAAGATGGTTATACGAACCATTCTTCTTTAAGGTAGCCTGCCTGGGCTACAATATGCAAATCCAGATGGAAGGATCTCCAAACATTCCAAAACGTTACTCTGAGGACTATCGCCCAACTTGACAGGAGAGTCGCAACAAATATTTCAATTGCTGAAGATTTCCATATACCTCCAATTGGTAACTATGTCCAGGAGTCGTTGAATAAGTTGCTTCCGAAGATTAAGGACCATCCAAATCCTCTGGTTGCAGATATTCTGGAGCATCCACTCACGTTTAGAAGTTTACTCAGGCATCGCAGGCCTCGACGCATCCTGGACATCAATTTCGACGACATCCAAAAGACCATCTTTCCCGAATACTGGATCTCATAGCTCCTCGTGCCCCTCGTCAATCAACAATCAACTCTATCGTCCTTATAGGAAAGGACCCCATCTTATCCTCTGGATGACTTAACTACAATCAACAATCAACTCTATCCTCGTAGGTTTCATCTGGCTTCTTGCCTAGTTCAGTGTACTTCCCCTGGTTACTTCCTGGATGAGTATGGCAGTGAAAGCGTTGCTTTCGGACCGCTCGTTTCGTTTTTCCCTGCGCTGTTCGATTGTCGATGTTACAATGTATACTTCACTGTTCGATTGTCGATTGTTACAATCAGTATCTTCGGGTTTTCTCCTGGTTACTCCCTGTTTACCTGCTGAACGATGAGAGCTTCGCCTCGAAAAGTACTTACAGGATAAGGTCGTATTTTTCCTTTTATATTTTTGTTGTGGTCAAAGAGTCTTTTATTTATTTTATCTTAAAGAAATTGTTGTTAATTGGCTACATACTCTTTATTCTTTAAGTGGTTATTAGTTAATTAGAGAATTGTTGTCAGCTTTAGCGGTTATTAGTTAATTAGAGAATTGTTGTCAAACAGATTGCTGGGTTTTTATGTAATTTTAGTGGTTATTAATTATTTCGGGAATTGTTATCAAATTGCCTACTGGTTATTTATGCAATATTTTTTTCTCATTTACATCATCGTATGTAATGAATTTTTTACGAATAAATAAGAGTAAATTCTTATTATCGTGTGTCCCTTGCTTGGGTTTCTCTGCATAAGCAAGTTGAGAACCTCGTACCCCACCGCGTTTGGAGTTGGTATTTACTTGGGTCTGCCAGTAGGCCCCTCCCACGCGCGTGGGAGTGCACAGCATCACGGATTTCACTCACTCCAGCGTCTCCATCAATGCAAGGCGGTCGACTCTGCTGGATGTCTTTTCTGCGGTGTAGTCGAGACAGTCAGCCACATTTTTTACGAGTGCCCGTTCGAACAGTTGATCTCGGATCGTTTGAGGCAGCATTACGGGCTGATGTATATATTTATCATATCAGTCCGTCCGCTTCTTCATAAATGATTCCACTGGTGAGGCATTAAAACCAAATCTAGTCATTGCGATCGCCTTCGTGAATAAAAAACTTAGGCTGGCCCGATGGAGTCGACGCAGGGTACTCCTACATCACATCTTTTCTTCTTTTGGAATGGCCACGGCTAGGTCCATTTATGTTTAAAAAACGTTTTTCGTCTTCCAAGCGTCTTTGTAGGGTCATCGGAGGAGACCTGACTTTTCATCCTACTTTTCCGATGGCCTTTTGATGCCTCACCGGTTTGTGAGCGAGCCTCGTACTGAGGCGTTTAAATAAGTGGAGCAGTCCTTTGTGAACTGCTTGGCCCTTATCACTTGTACGCCGGGACGCCTGAGATTAAGATCCATGTTCAGGCGTCTCCTGAGGAACTCCACCAGCCTCTAGCCACTTCTTGGTTTCAGAGGCATTTTTCCAACATGTTAGCCTAACCATCAAAGTGCGGCTCAGCGATGTTCTTTTGCCATAGATGTTTATTTTTTTTTTCTATGTTGTAGAGACGGACGATTAGTTTTCGATATAATCCCATTTGGAACTTCCAGTTGAATTATAGTAAATTTCAGATGACACTTCAGCGGTGGTGCGTGACTTTTTCTTCCATCATCAAAGAAAGTGAACATGGTTTTCGCTTGCAAATGCATCGAATTGGATTAGGTTCCAACGGGAATAGAACTCTGTAAGGCATTAATGTTGTCCGTTTCTTATATTCGTGATTCCCTTGACAAATCATGTTTATCGTGGCTTAAATGCAGAGTCGAGTCACATTATTATGAGCACCAGCTAATATCCCGAATAACCGCCTTTAGCGGCACGGACAGCAGCTAGACGGCGTGGGAGTGAGTCAATAAGATTCTGGTAGGTTTCTGCTGGTAGCTGTAGCCATGCAGACTGTAAACAGTCCGAAAGCTGCTGAAGGGTACCGGTGGTTGTTCCATAGCACGCACATGACGATCGAGGTGATCCCAAAGGTTCTCGATTGGGTTGCGGTCCGGAGAATTAGGGGGCCAGAGTAGTACTTGGAACTCTTGATCGTGTTCCTCAAACCAGCCCCGAACAATTGTAGCCGTATGACACATCGCATTGTCTTGCTGGAACGTGCCATCCCTCTCTGGGAAGACAAGTCGCCATATATGGAGTGTGAGAGTGTCTTCCACGGGTATCATTGGGCCCAGACAATGTTATTAGAACACTCCCCCACACAAAGAAGCTGCCACCACCAGCTTGGATTCATCCACAATAGTTGCAGGATGCTTATTCTCGGAGGTTTCTTGCTTCATCCGCCATCGGGCGTCACTTCTGTGGAGCAGAAATTGTGACTCACCGAGAAAGCAACCTTTTTCCAGTCAAAGGTGGTCCAATTTCTGTACTGTTGGGTAAATTGAAGCCGTTTTTTGCGATGAACCCTCGTCTGCATGGGTGCGGTGATAATCTGTCCGCTGCGGAGGTTGGTTGGTTGAAATTTTAGGACGTCGGCTGCTATGGCCATCTTGCGCCCGACAAAAAGTTAAAAAACCCACAGTTTATGGGCCAAAACTTTTAAAAACTCAGATGAAAAAATTTCATAAAAACGTGAGTTATAAGGATGCAAAAGCAATAAAAAATATGATAAAAATATATATTTCAGGGAAAAACAAAAAGAAAAACCCACTAATTGCAAGAAGCTGAAATACAGGTATTGGACATTGAAACTGAAACACCTTCGCAAATAGCACTGGATACCCCCAGGGCTGAATAGAACCTTCTGCTAGGTAATTAATCGTATGCATATCAATGAATCACGTGTCAGAGGTCTTGGTAGTCACTCCAGTAGAAAAGTTCGATAGTAAGCTTCAAATTGTCTGTGCAGAGCGCTATAATGGGAGACGTATCCGACTTCAAAAGAGGGCAGATTGTTGGGGCGCGTCTAGCAGGTGCATCTGTGTCCAAAACTGCCACACTTTGTGATGTCTCACGTGCTACAGTATCCAGGGTGATGTGTGCATATGAACAGGAAGGACGAACCACGTCCAGGAGGAGCAACTGCAGGGGAAAACGGAAGTTGTCGGAAAGAGACGTCAGGACATTGACCAGGATTGTTGCACGAAAGCGGAAAACCACCGCAGCAGAAATCACCGCAGAAATGAATACACACCTCCAGGAACCTGTGTGCACGAAGACAATCCGTCGTTACCTGCATAAATCCAACATCCATGGCAGGGTTGCTATACCGAAGCCTTTCATCAAGAGTACAAATGCCTCCAAGCGGGTTCAGTGGTGCCGGACGCATAAAACCTGGACGTTGGATGACCTCAAACGCGTCATATTCTCGGACGAGTCCAGCTACACTGCCTTCCAAACAACAGGAAGGGTATTCGTCTGGAGGAGCCCCTCTGATGCCTACAACCCAGACTGCTTGGCACCCACAGTCAAACACTGAGGTGGATCAGTAATGGTTTGGGGTGCAAACTGTGCAGGACCTCTACCGATCCATCCCAAGACGTGTTACTGCTATGCTGGCTGCCCACGGTGCCCCAACACCTTATTAAATAAAGATTTTGGATTTCTACCAGGTGTTTCAGTTTCAATGTCCAATACCTGTAATTATTGCGGGAAATGAATGTGGATAAGTATAGTACAAGAAATAATTGACTCTTTAACCACAACAAGAAGTAAATAATAAAAAGAAAAATACGACCTAATCCTATAAGCACTTTTCGAGGGCGAAGCTCTCATTATTCAGCAGGTAGAAGAAGGGAGTAACCTGGTGTGTAATGGATACTGGTCAAGTTGAAGCAAGTGATAAGAGGTGGAGCACCTGCTAATAAAGTTTATGATGAAATGAAAGACTGCTTAAGTATTTTGCTGGAAATACATCCTACGGCCAGTATCAAGCGCCTTAATGAACTTGTTGTTCACGATCGTACAGTTGGAAGGGCATTAGATGGGTTATTCTATTCACTGAAACAAAATCGACCAATAGTACAAGATAGAAATAGGCTTGATGTCAAAGATGCACGTTATGAGTATGCCCAATGGATGCTTACAACAGGTGTTCAACAACACCTTATTTTCATTGATGAAAGTGGCTATAATGTATATATCCAACGAAGATATGGGCGCTCTGATATTGGATCTAGATGCTACAGAGTTGTTGGAGGCCAAAGAGGAAGAAATATAAAGCTGCTATGTCTTCAAGATATGGATTAATTTGCCATGAATTTCAAAGAGGAGCATTAACTCAAGAAAGATTCCATGATATTTCGCTAGCCTGCAAGCTATTTTAGAAGATGAAGCAGTTGTTTTAATTATGGATAATGCACCACCATATGCTCCAGCTTTGGCAGAAGATGCAAATGTTGAAATTCGTTTTTTACCATCTTATAGTCCATTTCTTAACCTTATAGAACATTTGTTTTTTTCAAAATTTAAAAATTCAATTAAGCAGCGCTTAGCTGAGCACCAAAACCAAGTAATTATGTTCAACAAGCAAGCAGCAAGAGAAAGAAACATAACTATGGAAGAATTTCGGGACCAATTTCTAATCGAACAAGGAGAAATAAGCTTGGAAAGTATTACTCAAGAAAATTGCATCCATTGGAATCAACATGCATTATCACATCTTCCTAAATGCTTGGCAAGAGAAGACATTTTTGTTGCATAAATGTTATGTGATGAAATTGAATTCACCTTTGTTTAATTTGCTTTTCAGTTTGTTGAAAATAAAGTTCCCTTATTTGAAATTGAATGCTAATTGTTGAACCAAAAATGAATTTAAGTATGCATTTGTTGAAAAAGGTTATACATATTGTTGAAAAAGAATGACAAATGGTGTAGTCAGCATTGCTCCACAGGAACACGATGGGGCTGGTTCTTTTTTTAATCAATGAACATGAGTAAGATGGCTGTGACCAATTTCCCGAGCCGCTTTAACACAACATCTTCTCGCCTGAGTGAGAGACAGGGTACTTGCCATGAGGAAATGACACGCTTTATTTTTTTGCTGGGTTGAGGGGCCAAGACTCCTGCCACGAAGATACAAGTTTTTTGTAGATCACCGGGAACAGATGTTCAGGAATTGATAGTAATTCAGACACCGGTAAATATGTAATAGCATATTTTGCCGCATACCCATGTGGCTGGGGATCCAAACAAAAATTCTAATACCTTGGGATTCCAGAAAATAAAGATATTCCTGTATTCTTTGCACAAAAGGATTGTCAGAATTAAATGATTCCAGTGATTTGCAAAGCGCTCATAGAATCGGCGATTATCCAAACAATAGCATCCGGATAATGAAAAGAATACTCCAGCACTCTGGCAATAGCTACTGTAAGGGATAAATTTTATTAATATGTAATAAAAATGTTATTATGCCGAACAGAAGTCTGAGCCGAAAGAACTTCAAATTTAAATAAGCAGAGATTTTAATTAAACCTCAGTAAACGTATACAATTCATCTAGAATTGACAACTTAACACAAGAAACAAATTGATGCACAAATAGTCTAGTATAAATAATAAAGAAATAATCAGATATTAACATTCCTCTTAATTTGGTACATAAACTTCAGCCCAATGGGCGCCTTTTAATTCCCATACAATAGTTGCCTTGTCGTCGCGATGCTTCAAACTGGAAAATAGAAGAATCTAACGCAGTGGAAAATACTTGCATCTACGACGTATGTATCTTCGAGAACAGCAGTCGGCAAGGAGCAGCTTCCAATCCCATTATAGCAGGCAGAAGTGACGAACGCCCGCCTGGATACAGAATAAGCAACAAAAAAAAAATTGAGTCAGCAAATAAATTGACGGATAATGATAATAAACTACAGCTAGTTTAATTCCTTTAAAATACGGGACAAGATATAACCTCAGCTGCAATACGCTTTATGGCATAAGGTAGCTAGAACATCAAACATTAAAACGATACTTAATGTTCGTATACAGAGAAATTCCAAAATCAGAATAAATAAATTTATTGGAAATTAGCAGGAGTCCGGTTAATTAGAGAACCTCCGTTAGCGCTATAGCTGTTATCAATCAAAAACAATCCTAGAGCGCAAGAGCTCAAAAATTCCTAAAAAGCATAACTACAGCTTAGATGACTTGGAAGAAATAATTCCGCATTAAAAACGGTCCCAAAAATTAACAGCAACAGTATTTTTCCAAAGTTGAAGATAAATTAATTCACGTCGTTTTAGTGAAGCGAGCAACGACCTTTACCGTCGCGGACGAAGCCACTCATCCCGTAAGGGAAGATTCCTTTGGCTCTACGCAGCTCGTATTCAATGATAAAAGTTTGCTTATCACTAATTGTATTAACCCAAAAGTCTATTTGTAGGCTTGTAATGCTGTAAATGTAGGAAGGAGTAACACTTACGCCAGGCTGTGAATTATTGAGCAATTCCTCTCGCCGATGCGTAGTTTCGCTTCTCTCTGCGGAGACCTCCCGCGAGCCGTCTCGGATTCGCTCGCCCGGTTCGGCGTTCGACTTACGGTTTTCCTCACGGATCTCGTTCCCAGACTTTGCCCATTTCATTCCTGGGCTATTTTGGGCCGTCTCTCGCCTAAAAGCCCTCCTCCTTCCATTGAACCTTTCTCCAACCGTATCTCGAGCTCAGGGGGGTGCAACTTCACACTTCTCGAGTCTTTCAAAATGGCGGAGCGTGCAGTCCAGGTCCGGTTCTAGAGAGCTATTAGCAGCGCAGATACTAATCTCTACGAACTGTAATTATCTCTTTTAATCTCCATATCGAAACAACGGTAAGCTCTAATAGCTATGCTACTGCACAACTTCTCATATTTCCTGTAAAAACTAGACAAAAATAAAACAAGTTCCAGTCTTATTATGAATCGTCTTCTTTTCTACTTTGGACAAATATACCTATATAATATGTAAATATAATATAAATAGAGATGAGATTAGACTTTGTAAAAATGAAGACAAAAGAACTTTCAAATGATAACTTAAAATATGTAAAACGAAAATATAAAGTATCTGATTGAAAAATTCGTATTTTGTGATTCTTCTGTATTAATTTAATTTTAGGGGTTTGTAATCTAGTCTATAAACTTTTTTTAAAATTTGTTCGTATAAATTATTTCAATTTGAAGCTTATAACCTTTAGCAAGTTTTCACTCAATTGCTAATATGAATTGAATAATATGTATGTTGACATCACTTTTTTTTAATGGCAAACTAATTTTCCACACCTTACAGAAACTGACATTTTATAATTTGGAATAATAAACTTTTAAACGCAACATTTACTGAAAAATTGCTTCAGTTGTATACTAAAACAATACAGTCGTCTGCACTTTAAGACAGGATTGTTTCGCAGCGCCGCCCTAGTGAACAAAGGACTTGTGGCGCCACTGAGTTTCCACCTCTGGGTATATTTATCTATCTCTATGCTCGAGCTCAAGACCTCTTCCTTCTCTCCTTCTCTTTCCATTTTACCTTTGCTCGTCGCTGATTGGTCCATTCTCTGTTACGTCGTTCTTCGTAATTTTCGTTGCCTCTCCGTTGGCATGCGAGCGGCTTTTGTTTGTAAACAGAAGAACGGCGTAACAGCTACCAATTCCGCTGAGAAGATGGAAAACTCACTCGTCGGCCATACGCCATACTGGCCTTGGTTGGACTCTATGTACTCATCTTTGAAATAAATAAATAAATAAATAAATAAATAAATAAATAAATAAATAAATACATTTGGCAATCTATAGGAAAAAACGGAGTGGTTTATAAGGAATGCACAGCCAACTCCCTCTTCTGATCTGGACCAGTCTGTGAAAATATGCATACCATCCGGGAGATTTTCTAAAAAAAAAAAAGCACTTTGATTTCTGCTTCCATAAAATTCGCTTTTTTTCCAGCGAACAATTTATAATTAATAACTGGAAGAGAAAGAATCCACTGAGGAACCTCTCTGATTTTTCGGGATTGCATGGCTGGGAATGAGAGGCTCATATTTTCTAATAAATTCTGAAATAAGTTATTGATACTTCTAGCCAAGGGACGAGGAGAGGTCCCAAGTTTCTCAAAAGAGACATGCAAAAGCTGGGTGCATACTGTCGCCGTGAGCACGGAGAGCATGCTTAAGGAGAAGACTTTCTACCGGACTTGTACGAAAGACTCCTGTGGCAATTCTTATGCCAAGATTGTAGATCCAGCATCTTCAATGCACTCTTAGAGGCTGATGCATAAACAATGCTTCCATAGTCTAATTTGGATCTAACTATGGAGCCGTATAGAAGTAAGAGCATCTTCCTATCAGCGCTCCATTTAGTAGCGGAGATTGAACGCAACACATTCACAGCTTGATTATACTGTAGTATATATTGATTGATGCATGTATACATGATAGTGATTTTAGGTCCGTTAATAAAAGAAAATGAAATTTTTATCCGTAGTTTGTATGACGTTAATAAACTTTTTACTCTTTTTACGAAAGAAACTGAAGATGGAAAAATGTTATTAATAATAATAATAATAATAATTAAAATAGTAATAATAATTAATAAAAGTAAAATAATAATAATAATAAAAAGTGAAGGATGGGGGAGGGGAATTCGACGTTCTTTGTTTGGAACAGCTTTCTTGTTGACAGGTTACAAATTTGTGGAGGTCGTTGGAATAGCAGTAATGTGCGCATGCGCAGGAGTTCCACTCCGATCGGCAGGGGAAACGCGGGCGCCACTAGCTAGCATAGCGTAGAGCACTAGATGTAGAACCAGCGTTGCCAGATGTAGTACTTTTGGTACTACCGTAGTACTTTTTTAGTCAAAAAGTTAGGCGTAGTACTATATGTAATACCTAAGTTTATTGTAGTACTTTTTTATTTTTTAAATTTATAGCGGTATTTTTATGATGAATATTCATAAAAAAAAAATCACGGGTACAATTCAATGTCGAATGACGTAATGTATAGGTCACCTTTGACGTAATGCCACTAAGGAGGTGGTATTGAATGGCCGCGCACTGTGATTGGCTTTTTCAGCCCATATGTTGGTATTTTCGAAACCAGCCAACAGTAACTGCCAGCTAATCACAGTGCACGTCCATTCTACCATCCAGACGCACGTGATTAGCAGACTGCAAACAGCAAATTCAATCAATTATTTTTCTTTGGCACGCATTCTCGGTATTACTATTAAGTAGTGGTGTGCGATGGTTTAAAAACCACCATCGGTGGCACCATCGATGGCACCATCGATGGTATGAACCATCATCGAAACACAACCGATGGGCACAGGAAACCATCGATGGGTTCAGAATTACCATCGATGGATTCAGAAATACCATCGATGGTTCTTTTAATTTTTTTATCTCAATAAAATAGCATAAAATCACATGGATAAAGCTTAGACTACAACAGACATTTTATTACTGATAATTTGACAAATGTAAAAGTTGGGTTTAACAAAATTTATGCATTGTAAAAGACATTTAACAAGACATTCGATTGTAAAACCAACAATTTCTCCAAATGCTTTGGACTTAACATGGTCCTTTTTTTTCCCAATGGTGCAACCTGCTTTTGAAAAAAGTCTTTCTGCAGGCACAGATGTTGCTGGTGGCGTTAAAAATCTCTGGGCCATCATTCTAAATACAATATTCCCGTGCATCATCTTCCATGCATGCAGTAGATTACTATTATGAGGAGTCAGTGGCGATCTGTAGTACAATCTGATACTCACTGACACCTCTCACCTTATTTATCTGGTATAAAGCACCAATGGGAGGCCAGCGTCAAATCTCGAAACCGCATTGGTCGTCTAGTGATTTGACTTAACCAACCATTTACCATCGAAGTACAATCGAAATTTCCACGATGGTTTGTAAAACACCATCGCTGGCAATCGCTGTTTTATAAAAATCGTTCGATTGATCGTAGAACAAAACCATCGATGGATCGATGGTTTTCGATGGATCGCACACCACTACTATTAAGCGAAATTGGATCATCAGAACTAGAATATCGCAATGAACGATAGTGTCAATACTAAAAGAAAACGTGCTTGTAATTTTAAGGTAGGTTACTGAATTCTCAATCATGCATATATAAGCCAAAACAATTAGTTTATATTGTAATGTAATTTATAATTGTAATGTATGTAGTTTTGTATTCTAGAAACAATGTCCACAAAAACAAGCCTATAGAGATGCATGGGAACAAGAAGAGAAATTTAAAGAATGGCTGAGCAGAGCCAGTGATAAAGAAAATGCTTTCTGTAAAGCATGCAATTCAATATTACAGCCCAGGGAGTCTAGGCTGAGTTCATCGACAAGCAGTCGACTGTCGACAAGTGTCGATGGTCACGTGGTTAGTGACGCATTTGTCGATTCGAGCTAGCATGGGACACAACTTGTCTAGAGTGTCTACAGTGTAGACTTGCCTACTTGTCTACAGAGACTCTACACCGTCGATTTTCTAGTGTAGACTTTGACCATCGACAACTGCCTACAGTTCTGCCATTCTTGTCTACAATTCAAGAGCAGTCGACTATGCACTTGGCGATCGTTATTTCAGAATTTCGCAACAGATTTCTTATTAAAATCTTTTTTCCTTCGTTTCCGGCATGGAGGCTAAATACACATAGCTCAAGAATACACTTGTTTAAAAATATTTACATACATGAAGTACTCTCTTGTGAGTAAAATTTCGTGTAAAGGAGTGTAACCGTGTGTAAACATACCATTTAACCATTTGCGTGTAAACTTGTGTATATCATCGAGCCATACGTGTGTAAACTTGTGTATAAATGTGTAATATGCCACTTATCGACGGTTAGATTTTGTCGAGATCGATAGCTTGTCGACGAGTTCAGCCTAGACCCCAGGTATGCTAACTTGAATTTTATAGCTATAAAATGATGTTATATTTACATAGAAATATTTTTCTTAGGGACAGAACAAAGGGAAAAACGCATATTAATGCAGGGTGACTAGCGACCGGGAAAACCTGGAAAAGTCAGGGAATTTTACAAAATCAGCAAAAAAATGCGAAACAGGAACGAAAAATTTGAAAAATACCAATAATCTATCAAGATAGATTTTTTTTTGCTGCTTATGGTCAGGGAAAATAACGTGATCAACCGGGAAAAGTCAGGGAATTTTACGAAATCGTTTTGGTAGACACCCTGTAATGGGGGTTGGGCTGTTTTCTCAGCACTTATATGAAACCGTCATATTTACAATCTTGTTCATTGCAAGAGTTGGATCCAACATCAGAAATTAATTTTTTGCCTTTAAAGCAGGTTTATTTTGGAGTACAGTGTTGTAATTTGCTAAAATCTGACGTAGTATTAAAAGACAAACCGCAATAGAAAAATTTTTTGGAAAGAAGTAGACAGTTTGTTATCACACTTGCACTTGAGATGAAAAAGCGCCTTCCATGTGATGCCATATATCAAAAACTTACATGTCTTAATCCAAGAAATGCTTTAAGTGGAAACGTTCTTTCAATTGTTGACATTGTTAAAAGATTTCATAAATCATTGGATGATCGAAGTCTTCAAATAATTGACAATGAGTGGTGACAATTAGTATATTGTGAGAGATCCAAGCAAGTTCTTGAACACGAACCAACTATATTAGTAGAAAAATTTTGGGGTGAAATAGCCAAGTTAAAAGGTGGAGATGGTCGGCTTTTGTACACTAACCTAACAAGGATAATTCATGGTTTGTTAACAATGCCGCTTTCAAATGCAGACTGTGAAAGAATATTCTCACAGGTGAATTTAGTAAAATTAAAAAATAGAAATAGATTGTCCGCTGAAGCTGTTGCTAGCATAATCTGGGCAAAACAGGGACTTGCTGGGAAATGCACGACATTTGTGCCTTCTAGGAAAATGGTACAAAGACATAATAAAGCCATATACAAATCCGTCAGAAGTTCAAATGTCAATTATGATTCTGATAATGTTGACAATGTAAAATGCTTCCGATTCATTTTTGTCCTTTTTTTGTAGATAGGAATGTAATGCACGAAAATTTCAGAAATTATATTGTTTCTATAGTGTTCGTTATCAATTGCGTGGTTCGCGTTTTTTAAATCAAGTTTAATAATTTTTAAAAGTTATCAGAGTTTTTGACCACGTTTTTCATGTTCTGCGTGTCCAAATGTATAAAAAACAACTGTTATTTTTTAAAGAAAAATTCCATGCATGATCCCCATTCTCGTATATTAATTCTCGAATTGTTTAAGTCCACAGTTTTTAAAAACATTTAAACAGATTGTCAGAGTAACAATTCATGTATGTTGATATTTATACATAATTTTCTATACAGTACTAATGTAGTACTTTCGCCTTCTGTGCGTAGTAC
>JAHWFO010065947.1:0-11515 GCA_023313115.1 Rhysida immarginata
TGCGCATATGGTGACCACGTGAGTTTGTTTTGCCTCTCTTCTTCTCGTTTACAACCCTTCCCCTCTCTTTGAACGACTCCTTTTGTGGACTGGTGACCCTGCGGCGGCTCTCTGTCTTACTTTCTCTGCGCTCGTTGCGAGGGGTCAGTTTCTGCGTTATCACGCTGACGAAGAGGACGTAATCCTCGAAGTGTACAAAAAAAACAGAAAAGGATTGTACATAGTGCATTAAAATTAATTTGTGGAAAGGTGTTTTCTTTATTTTTATTGTTTTTACATCCACAGTTTCGTGACCTGATTACTTTATCCCTTAAAGTCCTTTGTGCCCTTGCCTTCTCATTCATCACATTTCTTTTCCTTTGTAAATTAGCCATGCCTCCATTACTAATAGAATTTGCAAGCACATTTGAAAAAGAATTTGAATTTATTATACTTTTATCACCTTGAGTTGCTACATTCGTAAACTCATTTAAACTATCTCTATTGAGCCCTGAATTGACAACGGGAGAACAAGAAACCTTAGCCTGAGAATTCATTTCAGTAGCATATATAAAATTTAACATAGCATCGCCTGTCTTACCATAACCCTCAACTAAACTTTTTAAATTAGCGAGGCAGGATGCAATACGCTGCAATAACTGTACAAACCTTTGCATATTTTGCTCAAAAGTGTTTAAACTCGACTGCAATTCTTTTAATACACTCAAAACACTAATTTTACTCAAGTTATTGGAATCAAACCATTCAGACTTATCTTTAGGCCTCTCTTCCTCAGAACTAAAAGAAGAAGACTCATCAGCTGAATCGCCGGCTTCATTGCTCGCGTCACCCTGCCTTCTACAATTTCCACAACGCCAGATATTCAATTTATCAAAACAATCTTCAGGAGTTAATCCCGAACATGTCGCATGATATTTAATTTTACAAATAGTACAGCTAATTCTTGCTTGCCGACCATAAATCACAATAATAATAAATAATGATAATAATAATATTATAAATAATAATAATAATAATAATAATAATAATAATAATAATAATATTTATTTATTTATTTATTTATTAGTACAGTGAAAAAAATAGTGGACTCCTTGGGACCAGTATGGTCCAAACAGACCGAAAGTAGGTCACAGGGAGCCACAAAATTTAAAGAAAAAAAATACAATTACAATAACAAGAACTTAAAAAAACATTATAAACAATAAAACAAATTATAAAAATAATTAACACAAAAAGAGAAACTAAGAAAAAAATATCTGATAAATAAAAGCAAAAAAATAAAAACGAAAATGAAACCAAAAAAGATGTCTATAAAATTATAAAAAAAGATATGTAAGCCAGAAAGTTTACAACCCAATAGGTAACAACTTAATAGAAACGTAGTAAAAAACAAGTATGATAAACAAAGAATAAGATTAACCAATTATAGTGGAACCTGAAACTTCGGCGGAAGACGGAGAGTATAGCGTTTTAAATGATTGTAAAAAACTCGAAAATCAGTTAATGAGTGTAGCTCGGATGGACGAAAAGACCAACATTTAACACCTATAAAGGTCAAACAATGGCGACGGTAGTTACGATTAGAAAAAGGAGGAATTAATAGTCCTGAAGAACGAGTATGGTAACGCTGATCACAGCTGTTATTATTAGTTTTAATTATAGGAAGTGAGGCACATAGTAAAGAGTTAGAGAGTTTATAAACAAAGGAGCAAACACGCATAAAGTATAATTGATAAACTGTCAGAACACCTAATTCAGAAAAGAGAGGTTTTACAGATGAATGTTTGGGGAGGTTGAATGAAGTCCTGAGAACCAATTTCTGCAATTTAAATATTCTGGAGATATTACGAGAGGTATACGAACCTCAAAAAATTATATTAAAACATAAAGCAGATTGAATCCAAGCATTATAGAGCTGGAGAATTATCTTACCAGGAAGGTGATGTAAACGAGAAATGATGCCTTGTTTTCGATTTAACTTAGACAAACGGGAATTGATATGTATCTCCCAGGAAAGATCATGGGAGATTAAAATCCCTAAATAAACAAAGGACGAGACACTTAATAGCTGAATATCATCATAGTAAAGAGAAAGAGAACTGGGAACGTTGCGTTTATTCCGTTGATAAAAAATCATGAACTTAGTTTTTTCCGTATTAACTGATAAGCAATTTTTTCAGACCATGTATATAAACCATTGATAGTTATGTTAAGCAGCGATTCTACCTGTAACGGATCTTTACATGCAGCTAAAAATGCAACGTCATCGGCGTACAGCATAATTTTCAAAGATGAGTTGGAGCTAACAGATATTGGAAGATCGTTAACATATAAACAAAATAATAGAGGCGAGAGAATAGATCCTTTGGGTACTCCAACGTTACGATTAATTGTAAAGGAAGACTTGCCAAACAAATGTAAATAATAAGATCGATCAGATAAAAAATTCTGCAACCAACGTAACGGGGTACCACGAATACCAAACTGTTTATTTAATTTAGTCAATAAAAGATTAATAGGAACAAAATCAAAGGCCTTAGAAAAGTCGACGAATACGGCCGGCGGCATGATTATTAGAAGCCATTTCTGTTGATACAAATTCGATAAATTCATAGCATGCCGTTTCAACGTTTTTACCAGGGACGAAGCCATGCTGATGATGCGTAATAAGATTATTAGTATGAATATAATTGTAAATGCGAACATAGTATAGCTTCTCAGAAACCTTGGCAAAAGAAGGTAAAACTGAAATTGGACGATAATTTGAGTAAATTGAAGGGTCACCCTTTTTAAAAATTGGTGTAATACGCGCCTGTTTCAGAACCGTGGGGAAACTTCCAGAGACCAGAAAATGATCGAATAATGATGCTAGGGGAAAAGATAAAATGTGGCGTAACGGAATTAAAACTTTGGAGGGGAAACCGAGTGGATCAAGGGAATCCGAGGAATTCAAACTCCCAATAATATCACTGACCTCTTCGACCGTTGTAGGAAATAAAAAAAACTATAATTATTATTTAACTGGACAGTATCATAATCATGGACTGAATCAGACAAAGGGTCGAATGAGGGAGGCAATATTGATCGAAGAAATTTGTTAACGAATCTCTGTTAACATTGGTTGGAATACTGAAAGGCGACATAAAACTCCCTGAGTTAGGGACTAAACTTTTTATTATCTTCCATTTGTCCTTATTCGCATGCAATCGTAAGAATAATTTATCAAAGTAATCTCTTTTAGCCTTATTAATTTTCTTATGAAGTACGTTGGAAAAATCTTTAGAACGTTTAATATTACTTTCAGAAGGAACAAGTCGAGACTTCCGATAATACTTATTTTTGAGCTTCATGTCAGTCAAAGATATGGAGTTATCCAAGGTTTCTTGGGTGGATGCTTTAAATTTTTTCCGAAAGAAGGACGATAAAACGATAGATAGCGATCGTTGTAAGTGAGATAAGAAATTATCAAATAAAGAGTCAATATCAAGTTCAATAGATAAGAGGCTAGACCAATCTGTCAAGCAAAGATAGGATTCCAGCATTATTATCCTATGATCAGAAATTAGACCTTTTATTCAAAAAATTGGCTTTAATAGGATAAGATAGTGTTAAGTTAAAATAACTAAAGAGGAAAGTGGTCAGCAATTGCAGCATCTAAAGCTTCGCTGTAAATAGGGGTTAGCGTAGAAAAGCATGAGTCAATAGCTGTATATTTATGATAAAAAAATGAAAAATGAGTATATGCTTTGATTGACATCTTAAGACTGGCGAGCATAGTTGGGTCAAGTATATGACTACAATTCGGAATAGGTGAACTATTAAAGTCAATATTAAAAACTCCGATTAAAATATATTACAATTAGTTGTTGAATTAACAATAATTGGGCAGACAAATGCGTGCGAAATTTTCTCAAGGAACCTCATGGAGGGCGATAAACAGCCATAATGACGAATCTATTGTTTATCATTAAAGTTAAAGTTTCGAAATCAATAATAATAATAATAATAATAATTATAATAATAACTTATTTATTTATATATTTATTTAAATATCAAATTACATTTTGTTATTTTCTAAATGACACTTTATGCATTTTTCTATATATAGAGTGTCTCAAAATTCCTGGTACAAAGTTTTAGGGGAGGTAGTATGGGTGATTTATCGTTCATATGAACATGGGTCCGAATTTGAACGATAACTGAGATATGATCAGAAATAAAAATGCCGCCACCAAGATCAACATGGTAATAACTCAGGTAATAATTACTCAAATTTAGGGGAGTAACAGGGTACATAAACTGTGTATACCGTTAAAACTTCATCGTATTTCAACGAGTAGTTTTCGAGTTATGCATTCAAAATCGTAACAGTGCTCACATGCGAGTACTGATCAGCACGTGTTAAGATGTTGACTGCGTAACCCGGAAACTATTTGCTGGAATTCGTTCAAATTTTAACGGCATACACAGTGTTATGTACCCTATTATTTCCCCAAATTTCAATATTCTAGGCGTTACGGAACCTGGGTTATTAACTTGTTGATCTTGGTGGCGGCATTTTTATTTTTGTTCATATCTCAGCTATCGTTCAAATTGGGAGCCATGTTCATATGAACATTTTTGCTTAGAATCACCTATAATACCTCCCCTAAAAGTTTGTACCAGGAATTTTCAGACACCCTGTATATAATGAAGGATGTTTGTGGGTTTGTTTCTTATACAAATCTACAGTTTTATTCCGATCTTAATGTACTTTTGAATACTTGACCTTCAAATGATGAGGAAGGTCACTGTCTACCACATATGTCGAAAAAATAATAATTATTGATAAAAAATGGACATATATGCTTATGGCAAGGCATATTAATGAGAAATAACATTTCGAGTTAGCAAATGGATGACCTTACATTTGGCGGTCAAAGTCAAATATGAGTTCGGCAATGAATTCCCCCCCCCCCTCCTTCCCGTTACCTATAAACCACACTCATCAGATCTCGCCTACCTGGCATCCTTGAGATATCTGCCATGTTACAAGACTTTTGGACACCCTGTATAATAGATACTTTCGGATAAGTGTGAAGGATTGAAGGTGTGAGCACAATAAACATTAAGAAAACACACATTGAAAATTCGACAAAACGAATTTTATTATACAAGATTACGGTAGTGGAATTGAAGACATTCTGGAAATTGAAATACAGCAATATTCTGTAGTTACAACTTGTAGGCCTATACCTTCCTCTCTTTGTACACATCATAATACGGCTTTTAAGAAATTTTTGCTTGAATACAGTAATCACATGATCTAATCAGCTTTTCAGTTCTGTGACTATGAATTCCTAAAATCATAAGAGACTGAAGCCTCTCGTTTAACATTGTCGTTCATAGGTAGTTCTTTACTAAGCGTAGAGTGCTGAAACTGCGCTCGCAGGAAGCTGTTGAAACTGGTAGAACACAGGAATTTCTTAACAATCTTTCAAGTTCAAAAAACGCGTCTTTTACTTTGTCTGTCTTTTGCTACAAGGTAAGCAGTGTTGAAGGCTTTTCTGAACTGCGCTCAAGAAAACGTTTGCAGTTTTGGATTTCAACTAACAGGTCGTCCAAGTTGATGTTGTAAATCCGCCCATATTCAACGATACCGTCTTGCTTCAGGGATCTAGGAGACTCTGGAGGGAGTGCCGAAATTCCTCGCATAATGTTGACATTTGTGTAATCAAATCGTCTTCCCAATTCTTGAAGCAAATTGTCGATGACCTCAAACATTTTTCTAAAAGAACAAGAAATAAAAATATTGTGGTTTGGTCAGTGTTAATGCATGAAATATTTAAAGCAAGTGGAGAATTTCCCATCTTTTGTATGACTGCAATGTCATTGCTTCATTGTTATAATGTACTACAGCGTCAATAACAGTCCTGATGCTTTGTAGATGCAGATCTTTGACGGCATTGATGACGAAAAGAGTTGCTACCAGAAACAGCATTTATCGTACACTGAATGTTTTCTGTTTTATCCTACAAGTTCTGAAAGCACTCGTCACTTCTGGCTGTTTCCAGGTTGCTTCTCAGTGTGTCTATGATTGTCACTGAATCAGATAAGTCTTTTCTAGGATTCTGCAGAAATGTAGATGCATTTTTCGCGAATTTCAAAATTTCGTTAACGAAATAAGAACTTTATGAAATCACAGTCAATCTGTAGTAAGAGTCCTTTTTCTTCCAATCGTCTGTCAGAATGCCCCGAAGTTTATTCTACTTCACTCAGCAGTTTGTGTAAGATTGTGAGGCGCTTACAAAGAGTTTCTGTCATTGCAGACTGGTAGACCCATCTTGTCTGGCAAATCATTTTCGGTTCTAAAGGTCTGAGATTCTCATCCTTTTGCATTTTGATCCATTTATGATGTATTGATCTACAGCTAACAAACACATACATACATGTGTTGAAGTAAGGATAACGTATCATCAATCCAGTGCAGTGATTTAGCAACATCAAGAAGGACAAGATTTAAACGATGGTTAAAACAGCGTATGTAGATAGCGAGAGGACTGTATTCTTTCCTAATGATGGCATTTACACATTTACTTTTCCCTGAAACAACAGATGCACCATCTTATCCTTGTTCAACAATATTTTTGACATCCAGCCTCAGGCTATTCAGCCTCATACTATTCAGCCTCACAATTTCTGCCGCTGAACCGTTTGCATCAAATGATTCCAATTCCGCTATCCTGAGAGCTTCATCATGAATACTAGTACCGAACCGTCACGCACAGTTGCTCTTTCTTGCTAAGATCTTTCGTTTCGTCGGCAAGAACTGAATAGCAGCCAGACGCTTTTATTTCGCTGCCTATTTCATCCAGCACTAAATCTGACATTATTTCAAGCAAGGCATTTTGGATACGGTGATACAAGTATTTTGCGTCCTTTGGACCCTTGTTTAACCTGCTCGCAATTCTCTGATCATGCTTTGGCTACAAGTTCCAAAATGCTTAAAAGGTTGCCACTATCACTTCTAAAGTGAACATATTCATTGTCCCTGCGGTTTTGAGATGGTTTTCTGTAGTTGCCGGATTCTGTCTGCGCAATCTTTCTTCTTGCTGTTAAAAAGAGAACTTCTCATACTGTTTTTGAATAATGGCGGTTGTCTTCTATTTGCCGCCGGTCTTCGCTAATCTGACTCAGCACAATTCCTGTCTCCGAGATGATTCTGGGTTTCACTGATAAAGAAATAAATTATGTGATTTACTTGGACAATGCATCAGCAACCTGTTTTCCTTTACATTGTCGCCATAGCACTTTTTCCATAGCCGGAATCCTCCATTAACAAATGAAACTTCTTTGGTTCTATCTTCTGAAAAATGTGTGCAGTGAAAACAAAAAATAGAATCTTCCTTGACAGAATATTCAATCCGCTTTTAAGTTTCTACAAAGGGATGGATTAAAAGAATGAAACTTCCTTCCGATTCGGTATTTTGGAAATGGGCTAAATGTGGTTGCACTGGCCTATCTACAGAAGTTCTCGAGATATCTGGCGGACCACCATTGCGGACCACCATGACGGACCACCATTGCGGACCATCATGACGGGCCACCATTGCTTTATTTTTGATAGCGGTGGGACTAATTTCGGCATAAGCCGAGCTGAATCATTATCGTCTTCTGTGGACAGATCACTGACAGCAAAAACGCTAGCAACGTCAGAATCATCTTGTGCCATCATGCCAAAATGGGTACTGCCTACACCATCTACAAGTTGAACAGCATCTGGTGCATTCGGAATAATTTGTTGGTCTGTTGTATTTTGTAATTGTGAAATGGTATCTTTGCTTAAGTCAGATTCTGGGCGCTTCTCATTGCCAATTTCTAAATTTGAAGTCTCCCCTACTCCTTCAAAATTTTCTAGCCCTAAAGTTCCAGGTTGCAAATCAGAAACACTTCCAGTTTGAGCAACTTCATCACCCACGTTTGAAAATGCTGGAAGATAAGATGACAGTAGCTAATAAACTGGTACAGAATTTTATTAGATATCGAGTAGAATTATCAGCGCGATCAAAGATGAATTCGATCTCTACTAATCTGATTCGCTCGACATCTTCCGTCGCTTCTCTGATGGGCCTAATGGACATGAAGCCCATGGGCTTTTGCGTATCTTCACGCTAATTTCGACTGTTAGGGCTTTGCTTCCTTCTTGATAAAGTTCAGCATGTTTCACTTTAGTGTGTTTAATTACGAAGTCATTATCAAAAGTGTCACCACATAACTGACACAGAACTTTGTCTTTTAGTTTTGCTTGTCCCTTTAAACATCACTGAGATGTGAGATGACACTAGCCGCTAAACAGTGCGTTTTTAAACTCAGAGGCCATGCACGGTTACCATTGGCGGCAGCTGTGTTGTCATAGTAACCGCCTCTGGCTTCAGTCACACGGTCATGGAGTAAGTCACGTGCTTGATGGCAGCATTTCACGTGCTCCGTGTGAAATGCTGAACGAATCATGCGGCGTGACAAAGCTGCTGTTTGCGATTACCGATTAGGCGTACTTACTTTGTTAGGGCCAAAAAGAAAAATGCGGACAATTATAAATAACAACAGCTCTCCCAAAGAATTGGGAATTGTTATTAACAATTTTTTAGAGAGAGACAGAGAGAGAGAGAGAGAGAGAGAGAGAGAGAGAGGAGGGGGAGAAGGAAATGTCCAGACGATACAGACAACGATGTCCCGACGGGAGGCACAACTGTCCCGACAGGGGGGGCACGTGCTCCCGCTGCTTCCCCTCTGGCGCCATGTATATGTACATTTTGAGAGCTAAGCCCTCTTCTTGCGTGAAGCTTAAAGCTTTAAGGGTTTTGCGTGTAATTTATCAAGCTCAAGCTATCCTAAACGGCAAGCTGATTTGCGCTGGTGGCGTGAAGCGCTAGAATTTTCAATCTACTTTTCGCTTCAAGGGGATATCTCGGTCAGTTTGAGTTTAAATCAACTTGCTGCTTGGAAATGACCGAGCCACATGTGCAATACACGCCTGTCCCCCATGACTGCAATGTGTGCGTACATGTGGTCGCTATTATAGTGCGACTACAAAGGAGAAAAGCCAAGGAAGGATTCCGGGATTTGTATTTGTTTTCCTTTTCTCCTTTGTATTCATATTTGTTTGATGAATATCTTCAGTTATTAAGTACCGAAAGATGCTTTATGCTATCAGTGTGGGGAAACGTGTCTGTCTGTCTGTCTGTCCGTCAGCCCGCCCGTCCGTCTGTCTGTCTGTGTGTAATTAACTCCTCCGACGCTATGAAAGATTTTCAAAATCTGTTTTTGTCAGTCGATGAATATGGTTCATGGCACGAACCAGTTACAAATATTATCTAAATCGATTCATTGGCACGTGCACAAATGGTACCTCTATTTTCCCGTCTAACAATTTTCAATGGGAAGATATATTGACTAATATATTAAACAAATCGTAATGACGATTGAACATGTGGTTATTCATGATTATTTTCGTCAGTTGATGAACGTGGTACATGGCACGAATGAATAACAAATATTATCTAAATCTGTTCAATAGCACGTGCACAAATGGTACCTTTACGACCCCACCTAGCAATTTTCACTGGAGAGATATGTTAAGTAATATATCAAACAAATCGTAATGACGAGATAGAAGCGGATATAAATTACTATTTTTGCCAATTAATACATATGGTTCCGGGAATGAACCATTTTGAAAATGGTTGAAATCGAAACAATGAAAGGTGCTCTAATACACTGCTCAAAAAATTAGGGGATATTGCAAGATGGGTATGAAGCAGCTACAAACAGAAGCTTTTGACGTTTGTTTATTGAAGAGCAACATCAAATGAACAAATTACACTTGAAATTAACTGATTTGGTTATGCAAGTAGATGCAAAACTTTCTTTTCTTTGACTGGTGAAAAAGCACTGTATAAAGCCTGACAGTTCTGGTGTAATCTGCACATTCCCTTGATCTTCAGAGTGGACATCGTGCATTTTTCCAGCTATTGCAATGCCTCAGCAGCATGATTTGCCTGATTGCGACGCATGGAGAGCAATAGGACGTCTTGAAGCTGGCCAAACGCAGACAACAGTAGCAGCAGCTTTAGGAACATCCCAAAGTGTCATTAGCAGGCTGTGGAATCGGTTTCAAGAGACTGGTACAGTACGAAGAAGACGAGCACAAGGTCGCCCATCACCCACAACAGCACAAGAAAACCGCTACTTGTCCTTACTGGCACGAAGGAACAGACGCAATAATGCAACATAGCTACAAAGAGAGTTCCGTAGTGCCACTGGACGACAGATAAGCACCAAGACCATAAGGAATCGGCTTCATCGTGTCGGACTGTATGCCAGGAAGCCAATGGCTTGCATTCCTTTGTCTGCTGCACACCGTAGAATCTGTAGAAGATGGGCTGAGGAACACCATCATTGGACCCGTGCGGAGTGGTCAACTATGTTCTTCTCGGATGAGTCACGATTCAGTTTGCAGCCTGACAATCATCGGGTCGTGATCTGGCGGGAACAGGGAACACGGGAGAATCCACGATTTGTGCGAGAAAGAGAATCCTTTGGTGGTGGTGGCATCATGGTCTGGGCTGATATCAGCATTGGTGGTCGTACAGTTCTCCACATCCTCAGAAACGGGAAGCTGACTGCTGTGAGATACAGAGATGAAGTCCTGCACCCTATAGTGGTACCATATGCGGGAGCAATTGGAAACAACTTCATTTTCATGGATGATAATGCAAGACCCCATCGTGCGCATCTCGTTGATAACATGCTTCAGGAAGCAGGCATTTAACGTATGGACTGGCCTCCACGTTCTCCCGACCTGAATCCTATAGAACATGCATGGGATGCACTAGGACGATGCCTGACGAACCGTTCAATGTCTCCCACAATTCTTCTTGAGCTGGAACATGCCCTAGAACAAGAATGTCAGAGGATTCCACAAGAACTCCTGGACAATCTGATCCTTACCATGCCACATCGTTGTCAGTGTGTTCTGGCAGTGTTGGGTGACTATACACCCTAGTAAAGAGTCACTCCTATCGATTCTGATCTATTTCTGCTGACCCCCTACAAGCACAACATTTGCTACACAATTACGAGGATTGCTTTTGTATCTAATTTGCATAACCAAATCAGTTAATTTCAAGTGTAATTTGCTCATTTGATGTTGTTCTTCAATAAACAAACGTCATAAGCTTTTGTTTGTAGCTGCTTCATACCCATCTTGCAATATCCTCTAATTTTTTAAGCAGTGTAGTACCCTTATGACACCCTCAAAAATTTTCATTGCTAAAATATACCATGTAATATATCACACGACTTGAAATGAGTTATAATGAATGAATATAACGTAAAATTAATGATATTCGAAATTGGTTTCAAGGAACCTGGTTTAGTTGAACCATTAGGGTTCATTGGAACTATCAATGCTAAAATATAGCATGTTATATATCAAACGACTTGGAACGACATGTCATGAAGGAATATAACGTAA